>VSMD01099469.1:0-44859 GCA_008750895.1 Mirza zaza
GTGTGAAACTATTAGAATTCTAGAGGAAAATGTTGGAAATACTCTTCTAGACATTGGCTTAGGCAAAGAATTTATGAAGAAGACCCCAAAGGCAATCACAACAGTAACAAAAATAAACAAATGGGACCTAATGAAATTAAAAAGCCTCTGCACAGCCAAAGAAACTGTCAAGAGAGCAAACAGACAACCCACAGAATGGGAGAAAATTTTTGCAATCTACACATCTGATAAAGGGCTGATAACTAGAATCTATTTAGAACTCAGGAAAATCAGCAAGAAAAAATCAACCCTATCAAAAAATGGGCAAAGGACATGAACAGAAACTTCTCAAAAGAAGACAGAATAATGGCCAACAAGCATATGAAAAAATGTTCAACATCTCTAATCATCAGGGAAATGCAAATCAAAACCACAATGAGGTATCACTTAACTCCAGTGAGAATGGCCTTTATCAAAAAGTCGCCAAACAACAAATGCTGGCGTGGATGCGGAGAGAGAGGAACACTTCTACACTGCTGGTGGGACTGCAAACTAGTTCAAGCTCTGTGGAAAGCAATATGGAGATACCTCAAAGCGATACAAGTAGATCTACCATTTGATCCAGCAATTCCACTCCTGGGCATCTACCCAAAAGTTCTGGGTTTTTTAATTTGTAAAATTGGCAGAGATGAGTAGTAAATCTTTAAGTTTGTTCCTAGGTTTAAAAATTTTATTGCTGGTTTTAAACATTGATATAGCTATTAAAATATAGTCCATGGGAATATGTATTATTAGTTATTTTTGTATTCTAATCTTGTTTTATTTGTCTATGCATAGTCTGGTTATATCTTTTATTAAATACCATTCCTGATTAGAAGTTATCTCACTAGTTCTTTTTTTTTCTTCTTCATCTACACTATTCAGGATAATGTAGTTTCTGGGCTCTACAGAGTAAAAACTGGTGATGGTGTGATAGCCTTTATAAGGCTGTTGTGTACTATTTTTAAGCTTTTAAAAAAAATCTAGTGCAGAGTGGACAGGATAGACCTTACATATTTTTCTGTTAATCATCAAAAGTTTTAACTTTTAAGGTCTAGCTATTTGTTTTAAACAGAAGAGGATATAATTTGGTTATTTCTGTTTTTAGTACTTGATTCTGAAGCTTGAAAGGCCTGCTATAGTTCAGAATATCACATTTGGAAAATATGAGAAAACTCATGTCTGCAATTTGAAGAAATTTAAAGTCTTTGGTGGAATGAATGAAGAAAATATGACAGAGCTATTGTCTAGGTAAGTTACAGTTATGAGGAGGAAAGAGCTGTCTTTCTAAACAATCTGTAGTCTTAGTTTAGTCTCTTTGTAGCTAAATCTGCATGGTTTGTTTTTTGTTTCAGGGAAGAAAAGAATATTTCTCCTATTCCTAATGCCTTATTTTGATACTGTGGCTTGAGTTTGCTTTTTTTTGTTTTTTAAACCACCAGACACTAGTTAATATTTTTACTAAAGAAGAAAGAATCAAATTTTTTTGGTTTTTTTCCTTCTTTTGCAATTGTACTTTTGAACTGTTAATGACTTTAGAAATATTTTCAGCTTTAATAAAACTTTTTATTGTAATCTTTGCTATTAAAAAAACGCAGGCTCTGTCCAAAACATTAAAGTTGATTACTCTAATCCACAAGTAATAGGAGTTTATTATAAATTAGAGACTAAAAAGAGGAAGGTTCCGTAAATGAAAAAATATGTGACTGTACCTAGCACAGTACCTACTACTTGGAAGGGGCTCAGTAAATTTGAGTTTTAATAGCCATAGACTATATGTTAATTTGCCCCCCAACTAATGAAAAAATCAGATAGCTAATGCAATGGACAAATAAAATTATGGAGATTTAGGGTATATTTGTGACATGGTATGTCCCATTAACACAATACTTCCTGTAAGTAAATATTACTTCTGTACTGCATTTGATTTAAGTCATGACAGTATTTCAGGATATAAGGCAACCTGAAGATAAGTGACTTTCCCATAAATACTTGCATCAATCCTAGGTGTTTAAGCAGAGAGGTGATATGAGTTTATTTTTATTTAGGATAAAGCACATGCTATTAAACCAACAGAGTAAAGTTCTTGAAAATTTGTTGCACCATAGAAGGAACATTGGCATGTCAGTCAGAATTAAATAACTTAATTCTTTGGCAGATTCTAGTATTTGGCTATAAGTTGTCAGATATGAGCGTGAATTGTTTTCTAACTTCCTTCTTACTGTTTGAAAATTTTGTGTCATATTCAGTTATACATTAAGGGCACTAGGTCGTGTCACACGTTTCCATTCACTATATATTTTTTATTAGCCTTCATATAATTAAGAGACTATAGTTATAATGCAGTTGATTTGAATGTACAAGTTTTGACCTATATTCCTGTGTTCAGCTACTTGTTTATATTGTCTTGGTCATATATTTTTAGCATTGATTTAAACTTAAAACCTGAGTATGACATTAATCTGTATTTAAGTGTATTTCCTAAATTATGAGGTCAGATTTGATAGCCTTATTTTTTTCCCACAGTGGCTTAAAGAATGATTATAACAAAGAAACGTTCACCTTGAAGCACAAAATTGATGAACAGATGTTCCCTTGTCGATTCATTAAAATAGGTAAGGTTTTTTTTTTAGCATTCTGGAGTAGAAATAAATTCCTTATACTATCAGTCAACAAACTACAGCCCTCTGACCAAATCATGTAGGCCCTCTGTTATTTAAAATAAAATGTTATGGGGACATTGCCATACCAGTTAGTTTATATACTGTCTGCTTTTGTGCTACAAAGGCAGAATCGAGTAGTTGCAAGACACCACATAGTCCACAAAGCCCAAAAATATTACTGTTCGGCCCTTTACAGAAAATGTTTGCTGACTCCTGTTTTATATAAATCCATTACTAAGTGACAATTATTTCAAGTGGAGTCTTTTCCAAATATTTTCTCATTTGAAAGTTTTCTTAGAGTATTCTGAGGGATCTAGTGACTTGATTACCTTAATTGTATGGAAAGTTTATTGGTTGTACTAAAGTGGTAGTATTATAAAACCAAATATTGATGAATTCCTTAAGGCAATATATTATGGTTATTTTCTGTTCTGTCCTTTTGTATTTCATTTTTTTAGTGAAATGCTGGTCAAACCCATTAAATTGATTTTATGACCCACTAGTGTTTTGCAAACCACTGTTTGAAAAATACTACCTTAAGGCATGTATTTATTTAGAAAGTGTTTTAGCTTAAAATATTTGTAATGGGTCTTCAAAATTAGTAATTTTCAAATTATTTTGTTTTTCTTTAGAATTTATTATTTAGAAGGTAGGAAAGTTGAGGACTTGAATTTCTTAATTTCTATCCATATTGCAAACTTTTGAAAATACTATGTTAAAATAAAGACTAAATTGCATCAGACCCCTCAAAGAATAATAATGGAAGCCAGAATCCCACATTACATTTTGATTTGGGGGAATGATTTCTCTTTTGTTCTCAACATAGTATTCCTAGAAAAAAAAAGAAATGATTTCTCTTTTGGAACAAGCACTCTCGTTCATAGTCATTGTTTGGTATGCTATCAAGAGCTGGCCTGTTCATTTCATGAGTCAGCAGTTCTATGGGGCAAAAAGATTATCTGAGGTCTTAATAAAGACTACTTACAGACGGAAAAATATTTTCAGAATAGTTGGATGTTCAATGTGTTCTTTTATAGTAACTATATTTTCTGTTGCTGTAATAAATAGTTGTAAATGAAAACCTGTATCTTTTTCATGTAAGGATTTATGAATAAGCGATTTTTTTGAATGAATTTAACTCTTGGTTATTTCTTTTTATGTACTAGTAATATTTTCATCAGAATTTAACTTCCCAGTTCCTAAAGACCCTTGCATAGCTTTAACAATATTATGATCTTATATTTCAAATTTACAAGCAGTGGAAACTGGAACCCTTTCCAGCCCTTTCTGTCAGCCTTTTTTTTTTCCTGTCTTTTCTTTTTTCCTTTTTTTGCCAAGTATTGGGGTATGTGTACTTTTAAAAAAGTTTTCTCCAGATTTATTAGAGTAAAATTGACAAATAATAATTGTATACATTTACGCTATACAATGTGAGTTTTTGGCATATGTATACATTGCGAAATGATTAACTCAACCCAATTAACATATCTATTGCCTCACATATTCATTTTTGTGTGTGTGTGGTGAGAAGATTCAAGATCTACTCTCTTAGCAGTTTTCAGGTATGCAGTAAATTATTACTTTAGTGACCATGCTGTGCAGTAGATCTCCAGAACTTATTTATCCTGTCTAACTGAAACTTTGTACCCTTTGACCAACATATGGCATAATGATGTCATTTACTTGACCTGGGATTAGTTTTATGGTATTCAAGCAAAATGTTAATTGGCGCTTTCCAATTAATAGTAGACACTTATGAGCCCCTTTGATATTTAGGATATTATTACTAGATAATTTCATATTTCCGACTTTTCTGTTAAAAGATGCTAATACTGATCTGTAGTTTGTTTGCTTTTCAACCCTTTTCCAACATTCTCTTGATAAGTTTTAAGTAATATAAGGAAAATGTGAAACTAAAAGCCTTGAATGTTAGGTTAATATTTTTAGTTTATCACCATATTTTCTTAAATCATTTCAATAAAGGACTTGAGTGATGTATAGTTCTCCTTTGGTGGTGATTTAGCACAGATGTTTATCTGGTTGGGGTAAATTGTTAGAATTTGTCATTAAAAAATGTGTTTAAATATTTCCCATCTATGTTGTATAGTGATAGGTTTGAAAGATCTTTGCTTTATTTAAAAAACAAGTTTATTAATACAATTGCTAAATATAATCAGCTTTCAGTTATTCACAGTAATGGAGGAAAACAGAAGCAAGACTAATTAAATGGCAGATAATGTCCAAGTCCTGCATTGATATCTAACCATAACAATTTTGATTTATAATGAATATAGCTTATTCACTAAGTTTTTCTTAAACCAAATTAGAGTACGTTTGGTCATAAATTATTAACAAGGGAAATAAGCTCACATTTTTACTATGTGGGAGGGGTTAGGCTTTAAAATCTATTATGGATAATCCAGAGTACCAGCATAGTCGAATTGATACCTTTGGCTGCCTTCCTTCAGGTAAATTTTACTTTCCTTTCTTAAGTTGCATTTTTGTAAAATGAGGATGATAATGCCTTTTCTGCCTAATAATAGGTAGGTAGCTATATTAGACATTTTCTTGAGTTCTGTTCTAGTTTGTGGATCTGTGGTAGTCTTTTGAATTTTCATTTAAGATCATACTTAATGAAGGAATGTTTTCATATGAATGTCTTTTTATGCATTTTTATACTTATATTCAGAAAGCTCTTGTTTATATTCCTTCTTACAGGTAGTATTTTAGGTACTATAAAAAAAGAGTATGCACAAGTATAATTTGAACCATTATGTCATTTCAGCAATCATTATTTAAAGCTTATTATGTTTTTATTGTTTTTAATGGTTTCATGAGTATTTTCACATATGGTATCTAATTTGAACATCATATTGGCAGATAAAAATCTTTATTTTTCAATTAAAGAAACAGAGGGTAGAAGTCAAATGACCTATCCCAGCTACATAAGCTAGTATGTGATGGATCAAAGGCATAGCATTTGGTATATGCATAACACTTTTAGATGTGTGCTTGTATTGCTTTAGTAATAATAGTAGGTACCATATATGAAGTGCCTGCTTAACACTTTGTGAGATAGGTATTGTACTCATTTTACAGAGGAGGAAATTGAAGTTTAGAGATTAAATGATTTGGCCAAAACCATATAAGTATTAAAACACAGAGATGGGACAACAAACTCAAGTCTACTTCCAAAGGTTGAGTTCTCTTAATGTGTGATATATGTAAGTGTTGTTTCTTAGGAAGATTGGAAAATCCTTGGAGACAGCATCCCTGCCTTCTGTTTTCTCAAATTTCAAAAGTACCAAGCAGACTGCTTGCCTCACTACAAACATTGTATATGCACTTTTTGAATTTATTGTACAAGAGTTTTTGGGGGTAAATCAGTGGCTTCATGAACTTGCTGAGAAAAATGTTACATCTTTATGTTTTCTAACCTCGTTAATATATTTAGCATATCCTTCATTTATAAATACAAGCAATAACTTGTAGTAGTAGCAGCACTACCTGTGACTTGTCACAGATAGAAATTACCAATTTTTCCCATTACATTACAGTGTGGCAAATATTATCACAACTTTGAAATGATGATAATTATTAGACCTGCCACTAGATCTTGTTATCGAATGTAGTAATTAAAAAAGCATATCTATTTCTATATGGTAATTTTATTTCTTCATTTTTATAACTATATTTCAATACAATTGATTTAATACTACATATTTTTCTTTATATGTTTAAAACTGGGGTGGGGGTGTCACAGGGTTCACTGAACAGCCAAAGGGGGTACAAGGCACCAAAAGCAAAGAGCCCAGGCTGGAATGAGGTCTTCAACAGTACCTAGTATGCAAGTAGAGAGTAGCCTTAGAAAGAAACTTGGTTTGGAGTAAGGCCTTGCAGTAAAAAGAACATTTAGCAAAGAAGGAGAGTTATTAATTGGGACACTGTATTCCAGAGAGCAAGTTAAAGGTTTGGGAGGGACAACTTCAGCGTGAGATTAGATCAGAGGAGAGTAAACATAAGATGGAATAGCGGTGGGGGGTTGTTCGTTACAGATAACTGTGAGGGTTTACATCCTGATTCATAGGCAGGATAACAGCTGTATGAAGAAATCAATGAAAGTACCCAGTCTTGGAAGGATTAAGGGGAAGTCTTGGGTTTTGGTAAATGGGGAGTTGTGGATTTCTGTGAAGGAGTCACTTGCAGCCTGGCTCATTGTGGGGACTTTAGAGAGAGGCTTCAGCTCTGGCTGGACATGGCATGCCTTCTGGATCCCAGAAGTATTTAGAAGCTTAGGGTAGATACTAAGTCTGGGGAGTGCTCTGCTGGTCTGCATGGGTATGTGTGGAGGCTCTTTAGGAGAACATGTGGAAAAGTGGCATTTTAAAAGTTTACTATTAAGAAGAAAATTAATATAGTAATGCTAGCTGATAATAATAATTAATGGCTAACATTTATTGAGCACTTAGTATGTGCCAGTTTCTGTGCTAAGTGCTTTGTATACTTATTAATTCTTTAGTAGACTAGATAAACTCTTTCACAGTGGTTAATCTTGAATTTTTAGGATCTTCCAGACCTGATCCTAAAATTACTAGCATCTTTCAATAGCTCTTTTAGTCATCTAGACAAGAGCTTCACAAGTGATATTGTCAAAGCACATTGAATGTGCTGCAAATGTGTTTTGTTGTGTTGAGGTATTGATTTCTTCAATCCCAGAATAGAAGGAGTCCCAGCCTAGTATCCTTGTGTTCCCTGTGTATCCCATTTTATGAAAAGGTGTGGCAATCAAGGCTCTTGTCTGATTGTACTGTAGGGAAAACTGGTGGTTGAACCCTAGGATACAAACTGCTAGCCTTGTGGAATGTTTCTTATGCTTTTATTTGAAGTGGAAACAAAGGCATCTTTTATCAGGGGACAAAGAGTGTGTGTGTGGAGCTCTAATTCGGTTTTAGATTTCTTAGATATTTTGTGCATAGTATGTCTAATGTGCATTATTAGTATTTTAATGCCACCAAAAATCGTTGGTAATTTGAAATGAGTGTACATCATTCTCATTTTGTACATATTCCTTTAATCTCTTAAAAATTAATTAGATTGTTCATTCATCTGTAGTATGTGATATCCTTTGGTGAGACGACTTCATAATTTACCTCCCTGTGTTTTTTCAGAGATGTTAAACAGTAGAACTAATTTTATTCTAGAAATATTTCTGTTTGACCATTGAGTATACAGAAGAAATCTCATTAGAACACAAATGTTTAAAAGGTTTTAATAAGTGAATTTGATTATTTGAATGGCTATAATAGGAAGCTCCCCCGCTCCGCAATTTTGTTGAACTTGGATCTGGAAATCTCAAACTCGTATGTCTGGTTACATATATAGACTTATGTTATTGGAGCTTTGGGTTTAGAATCCTATTTTATTTTGATTCATATACTACTTGATGTTTATTGCTATGTGATATCCTTTTACTTTTGATATATATACTTGTGATATACTTTTAATTGGCACTGCTACATAAAGAATAAATAGCAAAACGATGATAATTTAGTATTTGTTACTATAAAACTTTTTCAAATTTTTGTTGTTTGCACATGTAACAGAAAGCCATATTAAACATCCTAGGAATTCTTCATACATCCTCATGGCTGGTTGCTACTGCCCGTGTCTATCTTTATTCACACAGCTCTCTTTAGATGACAATAATATAGGACAGTGTGTGACCCACTATATCTTACCTCCTTAGTCTGATATGCCAGCAAGAGCAATGAACTTGGAAATCAGTAGACTGGGTATCAACTATTGTGGGTGTTCTGTTACTTTATCAAAACTTGACAAGTGTTAGTTTCTTAAAAGTGGTTGTTGACTCTGAAACCATATCTGTGAACTTACTTTGTTACATTAAAATTCCTTAGTCTATCTCGAATTTTTCATCCATGCATGACTTTGAAACATCCTTCATTGTTCATTTAGAAAATACAGTTCACTGAGTTATACAGATCTTCCAAATGTTGGAACATTTCATTTTATAATATTTAAAATCACATTAATTAATATCACCTCCAATCTCCTCAGAAAACCTAAGTATTGGGAAGCAGTCAAGCTCACAGTGGCAGATACCAATCTTCTAAAATTCTAATTTTCTCTTGAAAGCTTGAGTTTATCCCTGACAGCAAGTATCATTGGTTCTTTTCCTTGAAATGACAAATAAATGTCTGGCAAATAATAAATATAAATAATTGTAGGTTGTCTGTCAGTTTTTCTTTCAAGATTAAAACAAGTATCCCATGAAAAAAATTAAATTAGTTTAACTCACAACTCAAACAATTGTACAAGTCCTCCTTGAGATGACCATTATGCTTTGTTATGTGGCAAAAGTGCTTTATATATACTTCTCTTTTTGTCATACAGGATTTTTTGTGTACTTAATGAGTGATAGGGATTTATTAAAATTTATTTTTACTGCATCATCAGTAAAAATGAATTCTCTCTTTTTAGCTGCAAGTGTGTTGTGATGAGGAATACAGTGCAATTTATGCTGTATTAAGGACTACTAGTACTTTTGAGTGCCATTACTTCGGTACCAAAGTGCCAGCATTTTTACTTACCATTACTTTAGTACCATTAGTGCAATGTCAGTATTATAAAGAGGCTGACAAGGTCCTAGTGTTATGAAAAATAGTTTTTAACTGCATGGGACCTCCTGAAAGATTGTGGAGATCCCCAGGAGTCCATGGATCATGCTTTAAAAACCTCTACTCTGGGACATATAGGTATAACATTTATGGGGCGTTGGGCAGATGGGGCGAGGGAATGGGTATATACATACATAATGAGTGCGATGCGCACCATCTGGGGAGTGGACATGCTTGAAGCTCTGACTCTGGGGGCTGGGGAGAAAGGAAGGAGAAGGCAACACACAACCTAAACATTTGTCCTCCTATAATATGCTGAAGTAAAAAAAAACAAAAAACCTCTACTCTGTTCTGTCATTGATGTGCAGTGTTACCTTTATCATATGTTAAATTCCTCTGATACTTGAGATTTTTGCATACTCTCTTCTATTCTGCTGATTTCCTTTCCTTTTCTTTCACTGATTTCAAAGTCATAATTATTTTATCTTTGTGGTGTACTTGTGTTATTATTTTTATTATTTTGGATATTCTTATGTGACTTACCTTTTTAGATCAGCTTGTTCAGTTACATGTCAAGAAAAGATGAATATAAACCATAGGGATTTTGATTGAGATTACATGAAATTTATAATTAATTGGGGAGAATTGGCATGTTTAGAACATTGAGTTTTTCTTTTTTGTTGTTTTTGCTTTTTTTGAGACAGAGTCTCACTCTGTTGCTGGGCTAGAGTGCCGTGGTGTCAGCCTAGCTCACGGCAACCTCAAACTCCTGTGTTCAAGCAATCCTCCTGCCTCAGCCTCCCAAGTAGCTGGGACTACAGGCATGTGCCACCATGCCCTAATTTTTTTATATGTATATTTTTAGTTGCCCGATTAATTTCTTTCTATTTTTAGTGGAGTCAGGGTCTTGCTCTTTCTCAGGCCGATCTTGAACTCCTGACCTTGAGTGATCCACCCGCCTCGGCCTCCCAGAGTGCTAGGATTATAACATTGAGTTTTTCTATCTAGGAACATGATTTGTCCTTTAATTTATTTAATTCTTCACTAAAACTTTATATTTTCTTAAATAAATATATATTTTGTTTAATTTATTCTGAGATATGTTTAGCTTTCTTTTTTGCTATTATAAACTGGACTTTTTTTCTTATATTTTCTAATTGACTATTGTAAGTATAAGAAAAGTTGATTTTTATGGGTTTATCTGTTTTAAAAACATTTTTCAATTGAATTGCTTGAATTTTTAAGATATCTGTCTCATCTTTGAGTTACTTTTTTTTTTCTTAATTTGCTTTTTTTTCTTATTGGACTAGCTAAGACCTCCCATATAGTATTGAATAGTAGAGGTTTTTAAAAAATAGTGAATAGAATATACATCTTATTAATTTGTATTTAGCATCTATTGAAGTAACGAAGCATTTTTTTACTTTTATTTTGTTACGGTGGTAAATTATATTAATATAGCTCTTATTGAACCATCCTTCCATTCCTGGAATGAAGATTTTGTTATAAAGAACCTTTGAACTTAGAATTTTTTGCAACTTTTTTCCCCGTAATATATTTATAGTTGAAATTGGCCTTAAATCTTTTTCCTTCTGGCCAAAAGCCCAAAATCCTTTTGTTTTCAGGGTTATCCTACTGATAAGTAATTGATCTTTTGATCTCTTTCTGTTGTCTGATACAGTTTAAGTTATATAGTAATTATCTGCTGCTTATAGATTTGATAAAATTTACCTGTTAAATCATCTAATTTTGGTTGTGTTTATTTGGAAGTAGATATATAACCACTTTGAATTTATCTTACATTGTTTTTATTAACTAAGAAAACTTCATGATGGCATGGATCATGTGTTTTTTTTGTTTTTTGGTTTTTTGTTTTTTACTACTATAGCCTTAGTACTGTGCTGCCCAGAAAATTTGTTGAATGAATCTTTATAGGCTTATGGGTAATTTTTACTTTGCTAAAATTTTATTTGAACTATGTTAATTTTTTTTCTTTCTGTTTTTGTTTTTCTTCCTTAAAGTTCCACTCTTGTCCTGGGGGCCCAGCTTTAACTTTAGCATCTGGTATGTTGAACTTAGTGGCATTGATGACCCTGATGTAGTACAGCCCTGTCTCAACTGGTATAGCAAGGTAGGTTGTATTTTACAGTCCCAGCTCTGTTTAATGCCTGTAAAGGAAGAAATGTGTCAATCTCTTGTCTTTGCTGAGAATTTTCTAATTTAAGATACTGAGGAGAATAATAATTGTAATGATTAATTAGCCAACATTTATTAAGTATTTAGGGTCTGCCAGCTTTAAGCAATTGATAACTTGTTTAGTCATTACTCTGTGAGATAGGTACAATTATTATCCCCATTAATTTATGGATGAGGAAATGGAGCACAGAGAAGTATTTTGCCAAGGGTCACTCAGTTGTGAAGTGCTTGAGCCAGTAAGTATATAAACCCAGGTATTTTGGCTCCATAGTCTGCTGTTATATTATTATTCCTATGTGACCCTGAATTTTGTTTTTAACCTATATTGATATAAATACTTTAGACATAAGTTTTTAGTGGGATAATTTTGCAGCCTGAGGGAAAATTGAAAGTGTGGATATGGGCCGGGCGCAGTGGCTCACGCCTGTAATCCTAGCTCTCTGGGAGGCCAAGGTGGGCGGATCGTTTGAGCTCAGGAGTTCGAGACCAGCCTGAGCAAGAGCGAGACCCCATCTCTACTATAAATAGAAAGAAATTAATTGGCCAACTAAAATATATATAGAAAAAATTAGCCGGGCATGGTGGCACATGCCTGTAGTCCCAGCTACTTGGGAGGCTGAGGCAGCAGGATTGCTTGAGCCCAGGAGTTTGAGGTTGCTGTGAGCTAGGCTGACGCCACGGCACTCACTCTAGCCTGGGCAACAAAGTGAAACTCTGTCTCAAAAAAAAAAAAAAGAAAGTGTGGATATGGTTGCGACTCCTAAAGTCAACCTGGTTAGAAGGTATCACTGTTTAGTATAACTATGTACAGTTATATATAGATAGTTGGGATAAGTCTTTTTTTAGAGGCCAAGAATAAAAAAGTATTAATGTAAAATTAGTATGGCTATAGAATCATTGATTTTTTTTGACAAGGTAAAATCTCAGTTAATTGTAGCATATAAAGATGGATTGGTGTTTAATCTTTTCTTTTTTCTTTTTTTTTTTGAGACAGAGTCTTGCTTTGTTGCCCAGGCTAGAGTGAGTGCCGTGGCATCAGCCTAGCTCACAGCAACCTCAAACTCCTGGGCTCAAGCAATCCTACTGCTTCAGCCTCCCGAGTAGCTGGGACTACAGGCATGTGCCACCATGCCCAGCTCATTTTTTCTATGTATATTAGTTGGCCAATTAATTTCTTTCTATTTATAGTAGAGATGGGGTCTCGCTCTTGCTTAGGCTGGTTTCGAACTCCTGACCTCGAGCAATCCGCTCACCTCGGCCTCCCAGAGAGCTAGGATTACAGGCTTGAGCCACCGTGCCCGGCCAGGTGTTTAATCTTTATTAGTCAAAAAGTCCAGTAAACTATCAACTGATTTGTGTTTCAAGTATTATAAATTTTCCTGAAGTCATCATTTTATTTGCTTGCCTTATTAAAGGGTAATCCTTATAAGTAAATCACTGTTGTTTGATTATAATGCAGTGCTTCTGTGTCATCTCTTTGTACATCAGTATACTTAAGAAAATTAGAGGTAATCCCACAACATATTCTTGAAGTTGATGTTTTTAAAAAAAATCCTTTTATGAGCTTATATTTTTGACATTTATCCTGTTCAAGGAAAAATTCAGTAAACTGAGTGCCTGCTTTTTGGATTCTGGTTAATTAAGATGTCTTGTTTGTAGCTGTTCAATAGTTGAGGTAGCATAGGCTTAGAAAACGATGAAATATAGTCTTTTTATGATGATTTTTGAGTCATAAAACCTGTTTGTAAATTTGAAATACATGTACATTTGATAATACTTGTCATACAGTAGCTTATTATTAAAAACCAAAACCAAAAATGTATATTATTGAATGGTTTTTGTGCTTTCAGTACCTGCATTGTAATGTGATTAGTGGATGTCGTGGGAGTTATGATTTTTCCAGTCTTAAGTGGGCTTTAATAAATACCTGTTCTGCTTTTTTTCTTCAGAGTTCAGGCTCTGGAATTAGGTCTGGTTTTCTCTCTTTGGCTACATACTTTGCGGTACTTGGGCAAGTTATCGCAATGGGCTAAGCTTCAGTTTTGCTATTTGAAAGATGGAAATAATGATATCTAATGAATTGGGTTAGTACGGTGCTTGGTGCATAGTAAATGCTCAATTTAGATTAATTATTTTCACTGTTATTATTTCCTATAGTAACAACTAAGCAAATCTCTTCTTTCCATACTTTCTCTTGTGTTCTAGTAGTACCGTGAACAGGAAGCCATTCGCCTTTGCCTAAAACACTTCAGACAACATAACTATACAGAGGCTTTTGAATCACTGCAAAAGAAAACCAAGATTGCATTGGAACATCCCATGTTAACGGATCTTCATGACAAACTGGTGTTGAAGGGTGATTTTGATGCTTGCGAAGAGTTGATTGAAAAAGCTGTAAATGGTACGAAACTTGGTTATTAGGGTAATTTCAAGTATATATAGAAAACTTTTTCAAAAAGAATATAGACCTATACTAGTTATCATTCTTCCTAATTTTCTTTCCATTTTTTTACGCTGTAAAGATTGTTAGCTCCTTGGATTAGGGGCTTTATTTCGTGTAAGATTGATTCATAACCTAATGAGATTTTTAAAAAAATGAGAATGCTTGAACTCAGGTATCTAACTTTAAGTTGTCATCTTGGGAAACCTTGCACTTAAGAGTGATAACATTAACTAGCATTAAAGCATGTTAGAAATAATCTTTTAGTATTCCCTTCAGTATTAGAGGCCTTTTCCTTAAAGTATTTTTGTGGATAGCCAGTATTTATTCTTTCATAGTATAATTTTGGGGAGAGGGGCTTGGATAGTGAAAAAATGTCCTGTCTGCCTTGTCTTTTATTTTCTTTCATATTCCATACTAACTTTCATAGTTGCAAAAAACAGAATAGGTGCTCAGTATGAAACATGCAGAATTTAATTCTGGTGTGTCTTTTATAGAAATAATAAATAACAGACTTTCTAACACTTTGCTCTCATATATTTTAATCTTATCGTTATTATCATCTACTGTAGTTACTCATATTTATCAGATATTGGGTTGAATATTTTATAAATAAAGAAAACAGAGAACCTGTAACCTGTACATTTCTTTGAGATGAGAAATTTAAAGTTAACTTAAAATGAATTAATTCCTGCTCTACTTTGTTAAATATATTGACAAACCTGCCTTTAAGGCTTGTTCGTTGTTATTACTTATGCAATTGATGATGATGCTCACAAATAAATGATTGGTATGTTTAAAATAGAGTATACTTTGGAGTATAAATAAATAGAATTTATATGATGATTAATTGCTTACCTAACCATTAAAATGCCACTAGTGAAAGTATATATGTATGCATGCCATTTCTAAGAGTGATTTCTATATTTTTTTAACCTCATAGGATGAGGATGGTGTACATAATTTTATAGTTTTTTTGTTTTGTTTCAAATGGTTATCATTAAGGCATTTGATATTTTGTGAAGGGAAAGTAAAACAAACATGGGCAACTATGTAATTATCAAGCTAAAAATAGTCATATTTTAAAACTATCTTTTTAGTAGTGTACTTACTTGGTTAAGAGGAGCTATTAAAATTATGTGCAACTTTGATTACTAAAGAAACTTAACTTTTCCTTCTGCGTCTAGAAAGGAACTGAGTTTAGGGAAATTGGCAGTAACTCAATACTTGAAATGTGGAGCTAAGTCGTATTTTTTGTACTACTGTGAGTTCTCCTCAACTTGCCTGGAATACTGTTAGTTAATAAGCATTCCTTTCAGGGTTGTTCAGTTTGCTGCTGACTGCACTGATGATGATTTGTTGGACAAATAAGGAAGTAAACAGTGCAGAGTTTTTTGGCTTCTGCTCTACTAAAAACATAGCAGAGGACAAGAAGTTCCTGCCTGCTAAATAGAAAAGTCTAGGGAATCAAAAGCACCTTTTATCAAGCTTTTTATAATGGAGGAAATAAAATCTACTTTTAGTATATTTAGCATTTTAGTATGATCTTAAAGTCTATATTTTAAGAAAGTGCCAGGCTGTCCATATTTCTTTGAGTCTTCTTATTTGCCTAGAAACATCCTCATATTTATATTTAATTTCATCAGAGGTGTTTCCTGAACCAATAATTGCTACTTCCTGTCTGACAACATAGAATCCAGTGATGATAGGCAAATGTAATAACCTAGGAACAGGAAAGTTATACTCAAATATAACTTTAAAAATATATGTAAGCTTTTTAGGTTAGCAAGAGTGAGGATAGAAGGGTTGGTTGAAGAAGCAATTGGAGAATTTAATTTTACCTGCAGTGTTCAAAATGACTTGAAGATCAGGGATGGGGTCCTTCGTCTGATTGGAATTGTTGCTGTGATCATTGCCTTAGGAACTTTTAGAAGAATTTCCTCCAGTGGATTTGTCATTTTTCTTTCAGGATAGAGTCACAGAAGGCTTAAGGGAAAAGAAGAGACTTTTCTAAAAGAAAAGATGGAGACTTTTCTAAGATGAACATAGGTGTATCAAGCAAAATATACTGGTTCTCACAATGGTGGAATCCTAGTATGCCAGAATTTAGAAGGAATCTCAGGCCTCATCCAACTCATAAGTTCCAGTTTTACATATAAGGAGCTTGACTTATTGAAAGTTTTATAATGAATTAATATGGGAGACTTAGCTAATGTGGCAATTGGTAACTGTTAAAAATGTGAAATTTATTACTTTTCTAATTTTCGCTATTTCTGCTTTGTTTTTTTTCCAGTTAAGTTTTCTTATCTCCCTCAGTTTTTGCTATATATTCCTATTATTTGCTCTTTCTCTTTCTTTCCCCCTCGGCCATTATGTAGAATTAATGTATATTTAAAAAGTCATTGTCTTTATTGAATACTTTTATATTCTCTTTAAATTTTTTAAAAAGCATTTTAAAACTTTTATGTCCATTTTTCAAAGTAGAATAAATTTAGTTACTGTGTTTTATTTATATATAATTCTAAATTTACTATTGATGTTTTTACTGTCATCACCATTAAGAGGTGCCCCACAACATTTTATCTGGAAAAAAATGTTTCCAACTCTTGTTATGGGAGAAGAGCTTTGGTCAGAGTATGCTGGATGGGGTAAGAATGAGTTACAAAGCCCATAGGGGAGTAAATTATATGATAGAAATGCTTTCACTAAAATAAGTTGTGACAGTATTTGCTCCTTTTGCTGTAACAAGTAAAATGTAAATGCCAGTTTATGAGTACTAATTTAAAAGAGAGCTATCTTTTTGCAACAATTTTGTTGCAAAGTCCCAAAGGCAAAATCATATTTGACAAGCATACATATAAGATGGAAGTTTCCGGTTAAAGCTAGCAAAAAAGATGTGAAAGCTGAAAAAGTTGGTTACAACCGAGCTTCATAATTATCCAGAAAAGAAAGAGATTAGGGAGATTTCTCTAAATTGTGTGGTCTGTGGCAAGTTTATAAGTCACAGAGAACAATCTAATTTTGACTTTTAATTTCAATCTAATAACACAATTTATAGTAAAGGTCACTTTATGAAATGAGACCTATTTGGGTGCATGTAAAAGAGAACCTAGCTTAGCGAGTAAGGAAATGTTGTTGTATCATATAAGAAGTACAGAGGTAAGGTGGATTTCATGATTGGTTGATCAGTGATCCAGTTTCTTTATCTCTCTTTGTTTGCTCTGTCATCATTATAGAATTGACTTCATTCTTACCCCTTTACAAATTGCATTTGCATACAGATAGGAAAATGTTCAGAGGAATAAAAGTAGATTTTTCTTCTGTGTATGCCTGTTTAGAGGTAAGGAAGCATTGCTTAGAAGTTCTCCAGAAGATTCTTCATGTTTCATTAGCCAGAATTGGGCTGCATACCATTCTTAAACTAATTTTTATTGGTGAACATGGGAGTAGGACTTGATAATCATTTGGGGTAGAATTGGATGTATGTGGGGAATACAGTCTCCATACCATTATAGTAACTAGTGTAACAACTACTCTTAAGAAGTAGATTAAGATTATTGGTGAAACAGCTTCAGGAGTAAGTAAAGCAAAGTAGAACTTGAGTTGTAATCTCTGCTTAAGACTTGTGTGATTTTGGTTAAGTTCCTTGGTTTCTCTAAATATACATTTCACTATCTGTAAAATGGAGATGATAATGCCTAGTTCATAGTGTTGGTTTTAGAATTAAATGAGATAAGCAAGACAGCATGGATTCTAACATTTGGTAAGTATTCAATAAATATAGTTCTATACCTGCTGTTTTTACTTTATCTCTGAATAGTTTTGTACTCAAAGAAAACTGGATAACAATGGAATTTGTACTTGACAGGGTTAGTTCTAACTTTTCCTGAAGATGTACTGTAAGGATCTAGACCAAAGTTGTTGGAGCTCCTGTTTTCTTCTAAGTCCGTTGTATGCTAGTAACAGAAAATACTGGTATAAGGCACTGTTGGTGGGGATTGGGTCGCATGAATCCATTTCATCATAGGACATAAAGATTAAACATTTTGTAATAAAGATGAATGATGGGAGATCACAAAAAGAAATTAAATATAATCTTCCCAATCTTTAATTGTCCTTTCTTCCCACATGTACTTATGCCAATTTCCAGAAATGATTTTTAAAAGATACACAAGTCTTTTTTTCCAGTGAAACAGAACATTTATTCTACTGCTCCTGTTTTGCAGCCTTAAATTATCCTACAACTTTTTTTTCTTCCAGATGACTTCCTTTTCCTTCTTTCAAGGTTTCTATTTAACTCTCTGTTAATGTCACATACTTGTCCATTGAGTGCACTAATGTCTTTGTATTTAATAGGTACAATAATGATGGGAAACATAATAAATTAAATATGAGCTGCCTCTAAAGAATTTTCTTTACATGGTTATGTCAACTAATAGTTTACTATTTATATTTGGGGTAGAATGAAGTGAAACTGAAGTGATACATATTTTAAGAAAATGTGGTATTGTATTAGTGATATTATTAATTTCACTTAATACAGGCATCCACATTTTAATTTTTGTCTGTAATTAAAAGTGTAGGCTGGTTGAGGTGTAATTTCTTTCTCATTCTTTGATATTTGCAGATGGCTTGTTCAATCAGTATATCAGTCAACAGGAATATAAACCACGATGGAGTCAAATCATTCCCAAAAGCACCAAAGGTAAGCCATATCTTCTAAGTTGTGGTGCTTTTTCTTTAGTATCTCAGTCTTCAGTTTTCTGAAGATAGCTCCAGTTTCATAGTGCTATGTTAATAAAAAATAGGTGTTTAACCTAATGGGTGCAATGCACACTATCTAGGTGATGGACATACCTGTAACTTTGACTCAAACTGTACAAAAGTAATTAATGTACCCAAAATGTTTGCATACCCATAATAGTCAGAAAATATAAATAAACGAATAAAAATGTAACTATTAAAAAAAAGTTGTTTAAAACAAGACCTAGGTGGCAGAGTTAGTTTAATGTATTAAATTTTCTTTTAAACCTTTCTATTTTATTTCCATAACAAAAGGTCGGGCAGTTTCATATACAATTTCATCATAAACTGCCTTTATAGAGACACTGTAAGATTGTAGGCTGTGTTGTAATACCATACATGTGTTCCTGAAAACCCGAAGTTCTGCAAAATTGCTAAGAGGACTTATGAATAAATAGAAAGGGAGCAGTCCATTCTAAATGTATGTAACTTCATAACCAGATGCTATAATAAAAACTAGTATAGTAATTCTAACAACAGTAAATACTAGTACAGTTAAATCTTTAAAGGTATTTATATTGAACATCATAGTGTATTTGGATCCTTAAGCCCTAGGGCTCATGCTTCCTTCGTTGAGATGTAGATCCTAGAGGGCATTTGCTTCTAATAAAGACTGTTTGCATCAAAACTTAAAATCTGATGCAAAGTATAGTCATCTTCACTAATCCATTATTTTCATATAGGGGGAAGATTTTGTCCTTTCTTCATGTGCACTCATTGCTTTGCCAGACAGTGAATGTAGTGGAAAGTGTAGCAATTCCTTGATGGAACTACTTGCATTAAAGAAAGGCAGATCTATGGATATTTAGCTTTTTTCCTATAGTCTTCATATGTTGCTAAGACCTTCTCTTTAATTGTGAGAAAGCTTTTTCCTAGTAGTGTTAAGCATTAATATGCAGGTGAAAACTGCTTATGAACCTCCATAATACCTGTTATATGAACATAATTCTCCTATTTTATTAGTCATGTATGAGGTGATTTTCTTCAAAGGCATACTTGTAGCAAACAGATTGTAATTGTGTATTTACAGACTAATGGATTAAATATATAAAATGTAAACATATTGAAAATGAATTTATTTTAGTGCTTTCTTAATCTCTTCTTGAAAGTGGTGATACTATTGAGGGGAAGAAAGAGGAAAGGGCAAAGCGTTAATGATAATGAGCTGCAAAATCTTAAAGGCTTAATTTAATTAACTATTAGAAGGGAGAAAGAAGTTGCAAGAAACTTCTGAGTAGTTAGCCACTGAATACAGCAGTAATGAAAAGCTCCAGTTTTACATCTTATTTTCTATATGTAAGAACTGACATTTCAGTCATTTTCATAGCACCCCTGTGAAAGTAGTATAAAATTGGATGTTCTTACATGAGAGAAAGCTTATACAGGAAAACTTATTAGTTGAAGTAATATATTTCAATGAATGGAAGAGTTATGAAGAAAACCTTAGGCTTTCTGGTATATATCAAGTAAGACATTAGAATCCCATAGCCTATTGAACCATTGAAATGAAGTTATATATTTATTTATCTAAGATTTGTTGTAAAGTTAAAAGTAGGTATATATTGAACAGGTTTCTCCTTCAGAAGTTTAAAAAGTTTCACTGATTATATTTAAACGTACTTATAAAGCTCTTTGATGGTAATAAGAATCAAAGTAAAATCTTTTATTTTCTCAGTCAATACTCAAAGTAGTTGGTAAATTAGGTGAGAACTGATTTCTGAAATATTGATACAAAATTAATACAGTAAGGAAATTATCACGAATATGAAACTTCATAGCATCTTAGTTTTCAGTAACTAGTTTTATGAACTTTAATACTGTTCATTATATTAATAAACTATGCCTGGAATAAAGGCACGAGATCTAATTTTGTAATGTTTTCTACTTTTACTTTGGTACTCAATTAGAGATTTTTATTTTATGTTTTTTGAGTCCAATACCTTAACCACTCGACCATCACAGCCTCCGTTTTATGTTTTTGGGTAATATCCTGTGTCTTTGTTGATTTATGGCATTGGTCATAAATAAATTAAAAATAGCTTCCCGTTGCATTAGTATCCTTAAAAGCATTTGGAAAAAAGAGTAAGGTTATTATAAACATAGATTTAAATCATACTCTTTTTTTTTATGAGTCCTTTTACTTATTCTTAATAATTTCAAAGAATAAATGTGGGTTATTTTTACTACTCATAACAGACTTGTGAATGAAGTTACTCCAGATTTGCAGTTGTTCTTTGTTATTCCTTTAAAAAAAATTATTTCCACTTCAGGTGATGGAGAGGATAACCGGCCAGGAATGAGAGGAGGCCATCAGATGGTTATTGATGTTCAAACAGGTGAGTAACACTGGCCAATGAAAAGCACAATCTTTAAAAGGTAATACATTTTTAAATATCAGGTAAGTATGAGTGCACTTCTTTCCATTCATTAAAAAGGGTAAATGTTACTAGCTATAACCACATAGCAAAGAAAATAGGTATTAACCACATGCATAACCTAAAGCAGGCTATGGTAGGTGAGAGAGGGGAGGTTGCTGCACAAATAAAATTTGATTACCTAAAAGAAGTACAATATGTAGCCCTATATGTGTGTGTGTGCATATGTGTGTGTGTTGTATTTTCATGGAAAAAGGGAATATTTCTGGATTTTCAGTGCATTTATACTTTAATGCAGTAATATAGGAATTATTGGAATAAAAGAATTAAGATACATTTTTAGAGGAAAAGATATTAAATTAGGTAGGTAAGTGTTGGTAAGTCCAATAATTGCTAAACACTATTCATAAGCCTGTAAGTAATTTGTTTTAGTTGTTCTTCTTTGCTGCCTTTTAAATTTTATTCTGTAACTTGGTACCAAAAATTTTTCTTAGGTTTCTAAGCCTGGATAATTTAAATACCATCATATTTAGAGGTTAATGCCAAAATCATAATAGGTATCAAATTAGCATCTTGAAAAGCAAATAAACCGAGAATCTAGAGTGACCGTGATTTATTGTATGGTTTTAGAGGACTTTATTGCAGAGTGCCAGTGTCTGCCCAAGCAGTGCTTTGTAGTTTTAAGGGTGATAGATTCTCAGTTCTGTCGCGTGTTATGCTGACTCATAGTGCTTCAAGAATAAAAAAGTTTTTCGTAGACTCACATTAAAAATAGTTAAAAATAAAAATTGTTATAGATAGTAAATGTTCTTGGCATGAGTGTAGTTTTACAAAGTTTTTGTAAGTGATGAGAAAAATGATAATTTTTCATTTAGAATTAATTGCTAAATTTGAATGGTAGCCTCTAAACTGGTTTGAGAGTATGACATATGGTCTCTTTGAAAAGTGTGCATTTCAAGGTATAGGAATTTGCTTTCCTGATCTTGGCCCCTCTCTCCAAACTCCCTCCTGCCCTACAGAAATAGGCTTGAATCATCTATAGAGTCTTAGAAATCTTTTTTACTGCCTGATAGTCTAATAAATATCCATATGTTTATTTATTAAAGAGTGAGCTTTATATACAAATTTTTTGTGCAGAAAAATTAAATTTATGAAAATAGGGTTTAGACTGTCTACAGTAGCTTTTCTTTTAAACAGAGTGGAATTTATATTGCCTTCCTTTTTCTCCCTCAGTACTATAAGGAAAATATTATCAAGCCCTTTTTTAAAACTTTGCTAATAATATACTAAAGGAGAGTATTTATTTGTAAAGGTCCTTTACTTTTCTAAGCAAAATGCACTTTCTTTAAATGTGAGAGTAATATGGTTTACTTTAATATTTAAAGCTCTCCTTATCTGGGGGCAGGAGGAAGTTTCATAGTGCTTACTGTGTTGATTATTATGGGAGACAGGACCATATGTGATAGGTGAAGTACATGTGTAAGAAAAGAGAAGAAAATTTTCCTCTTTTTAATAATCCATGAAATTTGAAGATGGGAAATAAAAAGATTTAAGTGATAGGCAAATGTTACGACAAAACTTAGTATGAGGAATGTCATTGAGGATTAAAATCTAACTTGTTGGAGATTCTTGAATTGGAATACTTATAGTAGAGTGATAAAGATTTAAATATTTTTCTATAATATCTTTGTTTTATGCATTAGGATTTCAGCAAACTTTTGGTGGTGAGACTTACCCCCACTCCCTTTAAAAAAATATTTCAGATAGTAAGAGAGTTGAGTAACATTATTTGATTTACTTTAGAAATAATAATTACAATAAAGCATAGTGAGAGTGATTATTACAGTAATGGAATTTTACTTCAGTTGGGATCTTTAAAGGAGTAATCTCTTTTTGATAGCTTCTGAGGATTTATTATAGGTTAGCAAAGGTCTATAAAGAAAAATTGGCCTGTATCCACATTTCAGTATTGAAACTAGTTTATAGAAAGTAATAGATGTACTTTGGAAATATATTTTTACCAAATATTTCTACCATAGAAAATTTAGAGACTTATCCTGTTAGTAGAGGAATTTTAATTTGGAGTCATTTTGTATGTGTTCTAAGTGCTTTAGGCCTGTGAGTACTGACAGAAGTAGATTTTTCAGCCTTTAAAGGAAACAAAAAACTGAAAGTACAGTATAGCTAAATGATCATGGGTGGTCACTTAATATAAAGTTGTCCCTAACTCAACTCAAGTACTCATATGTTCAATATGTTACCATTGCTGCTTATAGTGTGGAAACAGTACCAACTATACATGAATGCTGAAGTCGAAAGGATTTAACAGGATTTAGGTGATGCTTGTGATCCTTGTTATGAATAATGGAGATGGCTTGTAAAACATTTTGGTGTGGAATCTCTCTTCTTGAAAAATATTTTTCAAAGAAGAGCTATCTGAGACCTCTGATCCCCGTTTTGATATCTTGATATAGGAATTGGAATAGGAGTGGTGATGCCTTTTTCATTTGTTGTTGACCATAGAGGGGAAAACTAGAAGAACATATATCAAAATATCAACATTAGTTATGTCTGGGTAGTACAATTACCAGTGGTCTAAAATTTCTTCTTTAAAACATATTATTAAAAATTTCTGCAATTAATAAGTATTATAAATTGGAGAAAATTTTATTCACCAGAATTCCTTTTAAGAAGGGGATTGTATTTATTTGTGAAGGTGCTTTGGGGCACAAAGTAAAATATTGAGGATACCTGATTGTAGAAGGAATTATTTTTGTCATACTAAGAAAAATTAGTTGTTTGGACCAGAGAAAGGGAGCAAGAGAAGAGATAATGGTAGTGGAGCCAGCAGGATGGCAGAATATCACATTTTGTAATGTGACTTTCTCTTCCCTCACCAGAGTCTTGGTTTTCTCTAGTTGATTTGGGAGTTGATTTTTATTTGTTTATTTTTGGCAGAAACTGGTGAAGCAGCTAGGTTTGGGGTTCAAATTGAGGTGGGGCAGAAGCGAGACAGTTTCTAAGGATTCAGGTGTCTAGAAGCAGAAATAAAAGGAAATATGCCCTGGGATTCAAACAAGTTATATGAAAAGCTTTGAACTTTAACAAGACTCTGAAATTATAGTTCAGCTTAAATTTAGAGAGGTCTCTGATTGTGAGGATGGGTAATCCAGGAATCTGCTCCAATCAAGAGAAAACAAAAGAAACCAAAAGATGCTGTTCAAAAGTGTAACAATTTTCACACCTTAATATTCCTCATCTTTTGTTTTAGCTAGCCATTCTGTGTTTGCTTTCATGAATCTTCATGAATAGGTTTTTAGGGGGCCCAGGATAGTCTTGAAATGATATGCACAATTTTTGTCTTTGTGTAGTTTTCTGGGAAGATTTATTACCTATATATATTTTTTTAAAGAGTTAAATACCTATCTTAATTTTTGACAGTCTGTGGTAAATACTGCTGAGCCAAGTATTCAAATAAAATGCCTTACTCCTTATAGGTGGTATTCATTATTGAAATAATATTACAGAATAAACTGCTGTCACCTTTCTACCACTCTTGGCTTTTTTCCAAATTTTTTGTTGCTTGATCAGAAGTGTGTGAAAAAGAGAGTTAGTAGGAGATGAAGCCAGATGAGTAGTGGTGAGGAGCAGATCGTGTTGAGTGTTTTAGGTCTTTGTTTATTTAGGACTTTAGCCTATATTCAGAGTGAAATGTAAAACCATTATTGGGTTTTGAGAAGTGCTATGAACTGACCTTGCATTTTAACAAAACAAATTGGGTCAAGGGCAGAAGCAGAGAGCCCTTTTAGGAAGCTATGGCTCATCTGAGAAGTGGTAACAGCAATAGCTTATAATAGAGTGGTAGTAGTAGTGTTGGGAATTGATCAGATTTTGGGTTTATTTTGAAAGTATCCTGTGGAGCTGATAGTATTTGAATGGATTTGATGTGAAGTGTGAGAAAAAGGAGTTAAAGGTTACTTAAGGTTTTCACCTGAGCAATTAGGAAAATGGTGTAACCATTCTCTAAGATGGTTATGATATCAGATGATCAGATATGTTAGGTTGTTCAGCAACTTGATTTTAGACAGGTTAAGTTGTAGATGCCAATTAGAAATCCAAGCAGATGGCCGGGCTCGGTGGCTCAAGCCTGTAATCCTAGCTCTCTGGGAGGCCAAGGTGGGCGGATCGTTTGAGCTCAGAAGTTCGAGACCACCCTGGGCAAGAGCGAGACCCCATCTCTACCATAAATAGAAAGATATTAATTGGCCAACTAATATATATAGAAAAAATTAGCTGGGCATGGTGGCACATGCCTGTAGTCCCAGCTACTTGGGAGGCTGAGGCAGCAGGATTGCTTGAGCCCAGGAGTTTGAGGTTGCTGTGAGCTAGGCTGATGCCACGGCACTCACTCTAGCCTGGGCAATAAAGTGAGACTCTGTCTCAAAAAAAAAAAAAAGAAAAAAGAAATCCAAGCAGATAAGTCAAGTATGCAGTTGGATATATTAATTTGAGGTTCAGGAGATAGATCAAGGCAGAATATTACTCCTACATTTACATAACTCTTTGTTCAAACTATTATTTCTAATATAGTAATTCCCATATTGTTATCTATAATATTTTGTTGTAGTCTAACATTTAAATTTTTTGATGAATCTGCTTCTTTTGTACTAGTTAGACTATGTTTCCTAAAGCTGTAGTTATCATTACTTTGGGATCTAGGTAGAAAAACTAAATATTATATAGAGATTTGTATTCTTTAGAGTAACGGCGGTTTCTGAACTTGATTTTTGCAGAAGAGCAGAATTTGATGTATCCTTGAAATTTTCTTTATAAGAATCCTTCTGTTGCTATAAGACTATTAATAGCATGATTTACTAAAGTGTTTTCATATACTATAAGTATTTATCTTATCATGTAGATACCAGAGCCCTTTTTTAACTGCTGCTATTAAGTTCATCTCACTCATCTTCAGAACATTGTATTTATCATAAATCTTTGAAAGAATCTTTTCTAGTCTGATCTTAATGATATGGCAGCCTAATATAATGGTTAGGTGTTGAGTTTGTGGGAAGAGGGGTATGTGCATCTGACAATACCTGGGGTTGAATCCTGGCTCTACCACTGACTTTTATTTGATCTTGAATGAATTATATTGAAAAATGTGAACAATAAACTAAGTTTATTACTCTATGAGAGTTAAATGAAACTCTATTAACTCTATGAGAGTTAAATAATATATTTTAATATATAAAGTATGTATTATATATCTATAACATGCATTTTATATGCAATATATTAGTAGGCAACATAGAGTGATTATGCCAAGAGAATTTTAATTGAGTCTAAGGAACTTTCTTTTGTGTTTTGTTTGTATGACTTGACAAAATTTACTGTGGTGATGTCTTAAAGCCATTTAAAAATTTTTGAAAAACAGTTTAAAACATTTTGAAAAGCAGTGTTGAGGGTAAAAATAATTCACCCATAATCCCACATTCTAAAAAACACCAATGTAATTTGGTATATTTGTTTTATCTTTTATATATACTGTCCTAATTGGTGTTTTAGAATGGAAGGGAAACTGTAAATATACTTAAATTTTTAAAAAACTATATTAAAATACATTTAAGAATTTTGTTGATAACAGTCATATAGGTTTAGTAGTAAAGAATGACTTTCTCTAAGTAGAGTTTGAAAAACTTGCAAGTTCTAGCTTAACAAAGTTGGTATGTAAGTAGTAAAATATAGTTTAAGGAACCCTAGTCATTTTAAGTATGCATTTTGAAGGTTTCTAGAACAAGGGCTCTTCATCTGTTCAAGTTAAATGCAGTATTTTGTCTGTCTGCACATTTTTCTGAGAAGGGAATCTGTGGCTTCAGATTATCAAAGAGAGTCCTAAATCAGAAAATAAAGAATACCTTCACTAGAGTAAAACTGAATAATGTTCACTTAAGTTTATTTAATGTGGCTTGCTTTTTTTTTTTTTTTTTTTACTTTTTTAGGGACAGGATCTCATTCTGTTGTCCAGGCTGGAGTGCAGGGGCCCAATCATAGTTTACTATAACCTTGAATTCCTGGGCTCAAGCAATCTTCCTTCCTCAGCCTCCCAAGTAGCTGTGACTTTTCGGTGCATGCCACCACACCTGGCTAATTTTTTTATTTTTTGTAGAGACAAGTTCTTGCTATGTTGCTCAACCTGGTCTTGAACTCCTGGCCTCAAGCAATCCTCCTGCCTCCGTCTGCCAAAGTGCTGGGATTACAGGTGTGAGCCACTGAGCTTTGCTTGTGGCCTTGTATTTTAAAGCAATTTTTGCTTCCTAGTGTTTTCATATACCTTGTTTTCTTAGATATTAAAATTTTAATATCTTAAATTTTATTTTCCTTTTTTAGACTATAGTTTTTTTCCATATTGTTGCCTTCTCTGAGGGTAGAGTGGCCATTAAAAAAAGTGTGTAGTGGCATCAGTTTTGGTATTTAATTTTCAAAGCTTTCTTCCATCCTGAAAGAATTGTATTATTTATACCATGGTAGAGAAGGAATGTAGTATTTTGTCCTACTGGATTTGTATGTCAGTTTTCTTTTTATTGTAATCCCTACAGTGGCACTTCTGTGCTTAAGATTCTTCACCTGTGAATTGGGTATCAACTCTGGGTAAAAAAGTGAATAGTAAGAGAGAAAAGGCATGTCTACTTTGTTTCATTGTGGAAGTCTGTTCAGGTAGAAATTTAAATGTCCATTGTATTAGGCTGTTCTTTGTTGTTCTAACTCTCATTACATTTTGAGAACCTGCAGTCAAACCTTCCCCTTTACCCCCACTCAGTTAGAATAGGTATTAAGACTCAAGCAAAGCCCAGTATTTGGAAGTTAGTAAACGTGGGTTTTGGTTGTTGAATACATTTGTTACTGCAAGTGTATTCATATGGCCATATTTCTGAAGTGACGCACATCTTTTTCTTTCATACAGTTATCAGAAAGGAATTCTGAAATGCAGACTTAATTAATAATACAAAGTGTATTGTCATAGGCATAAAGTGCAACCTTTTATTTAGCAAGGAAACTAAATTTATGTTGAATTTACTCAACAAATCAGTCTCTAGATAGCTTTGTAATTACAGTTTTATGTAAGAATACAGCTCTATTTAAAAAGGAGGCAGATGAATCCAGTTGGTAATCTGCTGGGTCATGATGATAGTTCAAGGGAATGGTTTAAGAAAGGAAGAGTAAAGAGCATATAAAATGTCTTTCCCTTTATAATTTATTCCTGTCTTCACAAATTCTCAGATCAATTTAAGGTCTTACTAAACTGCACTTTCAGAAGGATTTAACTCTTAATCTGAATGTCCTGACAGGGTTTCATTTTTACCTTGAAGATAAATTTGTGTTTCTTAAAAGCTTGTTTTTTTCCATTTCATTTGTTTTTCTATTGGTGTCTACTTAAACTAAGAATTAAGCTAAGTTCCTTCACCAGCCTGTTAACCCTTCTGCCTCTTTTAATACATGTATTTTGGGCCAAGGCTGTGTCAGTTTATGCATTCTATACAGTTTCAAAGTGGAAAAACTGATTTAATTACAAATGTAGTGCGCCATCTTGTGGAGGATTATGCAGTCAGCACAGTCTTACTCCTAAAACTCAGCAGAATGATAGTACAATTGGGCACTTAAAATAAAAAGCCTGTTTCATTATGCCAAATGGTGTGAAGATACTGATGTCTTTACATGTTATTTTTAACATGTCTGCCTTATTTTTAGTGCATATAAGATGTTTAGATTGATACTACTGGCAGTAAGTAGCTTTGGGGTTTATTTGGAACTGGTACCAAATTGGTACATACTCTGTACCAAAGAATATGGTTGAATTTTAGTTTTTGTGGCTTGAATAAAGATTGATTGGTGATTGATTCAGTGTTTTAGAATGAAATTTGTTTGGCATTGTGAAAATAGGCTATTATTGGCCACTTTATATCTAACCCCTCTCATTCCCTGGCTCCTCCTTTTCATTCTGTCCTATATGCTACAAGTTCAGACCTTACCTTGTCACATGTCTGCTTAAAATCTACTGTGGCTTCTCTACTGTCTGTATGGAGTCAGATTCATTTAACCCCTTCCATGGTCTGACCACTGCCTGTCCTGTCCACCTACTACCTATGTGTTCTTTTAAATCAGACAATACAGTTATTCATGAGAGTTTAACCATTTTACATGCATTATTTAATTTAATTCTCACAGTGGCTTTATGAGGTAGGTACAGTGTCACATTTTACAAATTAGGAACTTGGTGGTAGTCACATGGCTATGATGATAGAGCTAGGATTATAGCCAAGATCTGTTTGACTTCAAAGTACTTTTAATACTTTTGGTATGTTGTTCCTATCTCTAACTTTTGTTATTCTTTTATTGTGCTTGAAAAGTCTTCTTTCCTGCTTCCCATCCTGCGTGTCAGAACACAGAGCCACCTTCTGATGCATAGGTCAAATACCGCTGTCTCCACAAAACCTTTTCTGAGTCCTATCAACCAGATGTTCTTTCTTCCCTTTTTTGAACGCTCATGGTGCTTTTATCTTTCTTGTGACACTTAGTCTGCCCTTCATTATGGTGATCTATGCACCTGTTTTATATGCTTGACTAGATTGTAAACTCCTTGAGGATAGGGACTATGCCTTTTTTCTTTTTATTCTCTAACATGCTTTACCAATTCAGATCAGTACTCAAAAAATATTGAAAAAACATTCCAAGTGCTGGGAAAAACATAGTCACTATAGCCTCTGCTCCATTAAGAGAAAATATAGAGAAAGGGTTGCTTCTTGAAGAGGATTGTACTACCCTAGGATGTACATGAATAATAGAACCTATAAGCATGAGAATGGACTTCCAGTAAACCAATCTACCACCCTGCTGCAAATACTAATGCTTTTTCCTTTCTCTTTTCTGCTTCTTTACTTCTCTCTACAGTTCTCTCCAACTATTTCCATAATTTTTAAAGGTCTTTGATATCCTTTATGCATTAAATAATACTTTTATTGGTGTTTGTTTCTAGATAATAATTCATCTTCAAATGACTTAAATGATTAGATGATTTAATTTTAAAATTTTGTTACACATTTTCATTCCAGGTACATCAAAATATTCAGTTTCATTCGATTCATTTAATTTTACTACTACACTTCAACTGGGACCACAAAGCTTTCATGGATAGGAATGACATCTTGGCTTAATTCCATTGGGATGCTTACTCTGTGCCAGATTTTATTTTGCTCAGCTATCAATGAGGCTGTTGTGGAAATGTGGGTTTTCTTTGCTGTGAGAATTTATGCGTACAAAGAGACCTGCTTTTCAAAAAGAACACTGAGAACCCAGAGCCCAAGAGGAAGGGTTATTAAAGTTAATGAACCAGGGTAACCTTATCCAAAGGGTACCCAGAAACACTATAAAACAAAAGGTCAATTGCTATTGCTATTTTAGTTATAGACTGACCCCCTTTCAGCTTCAGAACTTAACAGGGTTAATTGCCATTATAGTGAGGGCTTGGCAAATAATTTTTAAGCAGGATGAAAATTCTTTAATTTCTTTTTCATGTAAAATTATTTGGGCATTACTGTGTGCCATTTTGGAAATAAAATGTTACTTAACTAATGATAATGGATTGCTTTGTAGTTCTGAGATGTAACAGTTATTAGTAGTTTAAAGTAATTGCCTTTATTTCACATTTATACAGTGCCAAAAGTGTCCTAGGTGCTGAATTAGACATGTAATAAGATATAGTAATACTGTTTATTTTATCTGTGGTACTTAGCAACTACAAAGTTTTTTGTTTTCCTGCATGTTAAAGGTAGAAATGTTGTTCATGCTTGACAGCCTTCAGAATGTTTTCATGTGACTTGTATCTGAAGAACCTCATAACACTGAGAGTTTTCAAACAAAAAAACTAAGACGCAGGGAAGTTAAATGAACTGTACTTGATCACCCAGTTGACACTGGCACTCAGTCCTGCTCCAGTGGGCTGTTCTTACCCAGAGAGCAGTAAAACATGGTTTTGATTTCTACAGGTTATTAAGGATGAAATAGACATTTTACTTAGAAAATTCACTTAAGAGTTTGAAATTATATGAAAATATGACAAATTTTGTAGAAGAGGGCCCTACTCCACCAATGGCAAAAGGTTTTTTTAAGTAGTGTTACAGTATTTCCAAGTGCATTTTGAATTGTAACCCTTCATAGTGGGGCAAAACTTAGATGATAGCCAGCATATATACAAGCATATAGCATGTCAGAAATAGACCGCTATAGTTTTCCTATGGTGTTTTATTTAACTTTGAACAATGAATTGGTGGGCTTATGTAACCAGTAGATGTAAGACAGTTACACAAGGGGAAAATATTTGAAGAAAGAAAAGGCACTATTTAAAGAAGTATCTATGATGCATAGTGTTATGTGTAAAGATTCATTGTTCACTGAGCAAGAAATCAGTTTTTTAGCGAGAAAGCCCATGAATATAATAGACATTTTAGAGTGAGAAGAAACCAAGTTCTCCAAATACCTAGAATTATTCTAGATACCTAGAATGATTTAACTGAGCAGTTAAATCTACCACAATATATTTAGAAAAATTCCCCCCCCCCAGTTTCCATGGGAATATCAAAACTATTTATACCACTTTATTTTTAAGATAGCTAACTACCTTACAGCTAGTTTTAACCATTGTTTTTGATAATGCAATAGAGAAAAATCACCTTTAATGTGCCTTTCTGTGTTTTCAGAAACAGACTTATGATTATATAATACTTTTATACTGTATATTCCTCTGGGGTTTCTGTGTTTTACAATCTGAGTAAAAAACTCCACAAGTCTTCAAGTGGATAAGAAGTGGTTACATTGTTAAGACTTAGCTGGCAAAATGTAAACTTTTCATGGCCTAACAGAAACCCCTAAACAGGCTATACATCAGATTCATGTGGGATACTTTGAAAAATTACAGCTTCTTTTTTTACTCAGTAGAGACCTATGGACTTGGAATCCTGGGGCATGCCTGCTGGTTATCTATATGTTTATAAATCTCTCAAAATAGTGGTTCTGCAGCAGCATTCATGTTTAGGAAACACTAGTCTAGTATATATTTTGGAGAGTTACCAATTTTAAAATCTTATTTTAAAATTTATTTAGATGTACCTTCTTAAATGACCTTAAAAACAACTGGCTGGGTCTGGGTGCCGATGCTTATTTTGTCCTTTTGTTCATTTTTTTTACACATATTTTTCTGATTTTCATAGAGACTGTTTATTTGTTTGGTGGCTGGGATGGAACACAAGATCTTGCTGACTTCTGGGCATACAGTGTGAAGGACAACCAATGGACATGTATCTCTAGAGACACTGAGAAAGAGGCAAGTTCCCAGAAACTTTTCATACATCTGTATTACAATGGCATGTGGGTATACACTTCTTTTTCTGCATGATTGTATTCTCTAACCTCTATCAGCATTGGTAGCAAAAGAATTTATAGTAAACAAGTTTAAGTACTCTTGAATTTCAGCTTCCATACCTGGCTCTTCAACTACTGATACAGAAACACATCTAGTAATATTAATATTTTATAGGGATAATAGAAATGGGTATTTTTACATCATTTAGTTTTTAAACTACTTTAGCCCAGAAATGTAACTCTGTAACTATCTGTATTTTGTCTCATGTCCTTGTCACCTCTGTTCTTATTTTCAGCATTCATCTCATTTTTATTTCCTCTGGATAAACATGCTTTTGATATTCTGACCCCTCACTGTCTCACTATTTTGACCCCTTACTCTTTCACTATTTATCAGTTTTCATGAATGATATGTATTTTATTTTTAATTAAAATTGTATGTATGTATGCATGTGTGTCTGTCTATACATATATACATGAATAGGATGAATAGTGAATAAGATGGCCTGGGTTTATGGCTTTGAATTAAACAAGTGCATGATTATACACTGGGGTAAAACACATACGAGTTCATTTATTATTTTTTCAAATCTTTATAGAACTTTTTTATTGCACCCTCCATTTAAGCTGTTTCAGATTATGAAGAAAAATAAATGTAACAAAACAGTAGAAGTTACAAATGAAAAGGGTGTAAAAAGCCTAATTCAAAACCTACTGATTTTGATCTAGAAAGGCCATTTCCAAAGATCTGGTTCTGTATCTTTAATCCTAGAAAACTGGATTCTTACTTTTGTGGAACTGTGTTCCAGGGATTAATCATTTGGGTAGTTTTTATTTTTTCAAAAAGATCTTGAAATTCTGATTTCTTTTTCTTACCCTTGGTAAAAGTATATAAAAATGAGCTTCTCTTTTCAGTATTGAAGTACTTTTTTCTGAAGTTATTATTTCTGTCTTCCTCAAAAATAAAGATAGATCTAAAAAAAATACCTAACTTATTTCCACTAAACTATTTTAAATCTAGGTTGATTACATCCATAATTACTCTTGCAGTAAGCCTAGGATTCATCCTTAAATCCTCCCTCTTCATCACTGAATGTATCTAATTAGTGCCTAAATTCCAACAGTTCCAGCATCCAAATGACATTTCAAATGTCTTTTCCTCTCTGTTCCTTTTGGCAGTAATTTCAGCTTTATGGTTTCTTAAACTTTTGTGTTTCCATTGTTAATGCCCAGATCTATTCTTCATTCATCAACACAATCTTTAAAAAATATATTTGTGACACCTCTGCTTAAACCCTATGGTTAGTTCAGTCACTGTTTCAGTTATCTTTTACATTCTGTTACATCATAAACACTCACAAAACTTCAGTGGCATACTTGCTCGTGAGTCTGCAGGTTGGCTAGGTCATTCTTTTTGTTTTGGTTGGGCTCATTTGTCTAGGAATTAGCTGCCTGTTGGCTGATCTAGGATGGCTTCATCTGGGACTACTTGGCTCTGTTCTATGTAGTTGCTCACCTTCCCATAGGCTAGTTGGGGGCTTGTTTTCATGGAAGAGGCAGTGCTGCAAAGTGGCTATGAGCAATCCATCAAATTTGTTCTTGTCTTATTGGTGAAAAGAAGTCATGTAACTAAGTCCAGAGTCAGTTGGTTACTCAGGTAACCAAGAATATAGATATAGGGAATTATGGGGAACAACAATAATAAAATAACAATGAAGCAATTTATTTACCTCAGTTCCTTTTGCTTAGAGTAAAACCTCCAAATTTCTCATCAAGATTTGGTCCCTAGCTACCTTTTTAGCCTTGTCTCCAGGCTTCATGTGCCAGCCATACTTATAGTTCTTGAAATTATTCAACTTTCTTACCTGTGTCTGTTGGCAATGTTGTTTTCCCTGTTTGGGATTAACAGAGTATCTCCCCTCACCAGTTACCTAGTAAATACCTACTTATTCTTTAAAACTCAATTCTAACTTCACTTTCTCTGTGAATCCTTTCTTGACATCCTCAAACAAATTAAAAGCTTCTTTTGGTGTGCTCACTTAACCCCTTTAAGTATTTGAATGGGTTACTATAATTTATATTCTTGTTTCCCTATCTTGACTCTGAATTCCTTAAAGGCATGAATTGTATTCTTTAGAATTTGTGTATTTTAAGTATGTGACACACGTTGTTTACTCTTTGGTGAGTAAATAGATGAGGTAAATTAAATGAAAAGTTAATGCGTAAAAAAACAAGGGAATGATGATAAAATATAAAATTAAGGAGAGTGGCTGCTTTGGGGCAGGGGATGGGGTTTAGAGAAGATTTCAAAGGTAGTGTTAATGTTCTGCTTCTGAAACTGGTCATGGGTAGATAACTGTTCATCCTATTTTTTATACCATATACATATGTTGTAAGTAATATTTGGAAGGCAATCAGTTATTTTAAAACTTGTGCTGGAAAAATATAGAGATCATTTTGGTGTGAACACTTTGTTTCTCCTATTTTGAAGTCATTAGAGATAAGTAAAGTGGTGTCTTAGTACTGGAGATCAAGTTTATTGTATTTATTGTATAATATTTATCTATTATTTCCTCATAAAAACCAAAAAACCTTTTGTTGATCTACCTGTGAATTGAATGATAATATATGGTGCTAGCATAAATGCTCATTCCTTTGAAAATCGAACAGTTTAGTATTTCATATATTTCATTTTATTTTCTATATCAGTGAGTACAAACTATTGTTGGTTGATACCCAAGGGCATGTATTTTAAAAGCATGATATACAATTAAAAAATAAGATTAATTTAATTTACTTAAATTAGTATCTAATAGCACATTTAGCAGATTGAAAGATAAGAGAATGGCTCAGAGAATAATTATTTTAAATGTTCATGTAGATATGCAAGTAGGTTTTTATAGGTTCAAAACAAATGCATTGTTCTTTAAAGCAACTAATGAAGACGACCATTTTTATTAGCCTTAATCTAATTCCTATATTCTTTTTTAAGGCTAACTATAAAAATTCAGTATTTTCTAATGTGGCTATAAGCTATGATTATTAATGAAAATGAAATTTAGAGCAAGAGGTATCTTTTATATAAAAGACTTGATTATAGTTTTTTGTAAAGGGTGGGTGGGAAATTTTCTTTACTTTTATATATATTTTTAAATCATATCTCTTGTTTTCTTACATGTTTCTGATTTCATTCATCGAATTATAGAGTAGAAAGGAATTACACATGACTTTTCTTATTGGAGTGTACTTATCTTAGTGCTTCTCACTTTGGTTTCAGGATCCCTTTGCACTTTAAAAAAATCCCTTTAGTGTTCTTAGTTTGGCTTATATCTATTGAAAATGACTGTGTTAGAAATTAAAACTGAGAACTTTAAAAATATTTTTATCAAGTAATTTAAAATAGCAATAAACCTATTAAATGCTGACATAAAACATTTTCATTAAAAATAACTTTTAAAAATTTTAATGAGAAGACTGACATTGTTTTGTATTTTTATAAATCTCTTAATGTCTAGCTTAATGGATGACACCTAGATTCTCATGTCTGCTTCTGCATTTACTATCTCGTGACATGTTTTGTGTGAATTATATGAAGAAAATTGGACCTCATATAATTGTGTTTTTGGAAGGAGAGTAATATTTTAATCACCTTTTCAGATGATTGTGTGTGTTCTTTTTTGATTCCAAACCCCAGATTGACAAGTGGTTGTTTCTTAAAGGTAGTTGCAATATAGACTCTGAAACCATATCAGCTTTTTTATATTGTTATGTTAAAATCCATTGGTCAGCCTTGCTTTTTTAATGTATCTTTTACCCATGTGTGATTTTTTTACCCTTGTTTTGGTCACTTGAAAAATATTGGTTCCCTGAGTTATGCACATCTTCCAAATATTGTTATTATATTTAGCATATTTTATTATACAGTATCCAAAAACATGCATTTGTTAGTATCACTATTGGTTTCATTAGAAAAATCTCTTAAGTATTGAAAAGGTGTTAAGATCATTGTGGCAGACAGAAGTTTTCAAAAATTCTAATTTTTGCTTTAAAACAGGCATTATGTTATGGGCAATAAATTTTGTCAGTTTTCTTTCAAAGTGATACGCTTATATTTTTACTCATTTTTGAGAAAACATCTGCCATAATGTCTGAATAAGCACTCTTTGGTCATTAGTTGTTCTTTCAAGTAAATATAATGTTCTATGGAAAAAGCAGCTACACCAGCTCACAGCTCAAACAATTGCATAGGTGCTTTTTCTTGAGGCAACCATCATATGTCAAGTGGTACTTTTTATAGCTTTCTAAATCTCTTGAATGTTTGGCTTAATGGAATACATCTGGATTTCTTATCTGCTTCTGTATTTAGTTGCTATATCAGAAATCATGTAGTCTCTATAAAATTTCACATGTACTCATAAGAGAATGAGAGTGAAAAGACAAGTTTTTATCTTAGTATTGTTGTAAAAATAACTTTGACCTATGGACTCCCTAAAGTGCCTTGGAAACCCCAGACTACCCAGAGAACTGCTGCTTTAATCTAACCCATAGTCTCTATTCAGAATGGATAATCATCCCAATACTGCTCAGTAATGTCCTTTACAGGCATCCTACTGTCACCCTCCAGCTCCCCATTCCTGATCCAGAGTTTATTGTCATCATGCATTTTGGTATCATGCTGCTTTAGTTGTCTTTAGTCTGGAATAGTTCCCCTAACCATTCTTTTTCTTTCTTGACTGATATTTTTGAAGAGTACAGGGCAGTTATTTTGTAGAAAATCCCTCAATTGGGCTTGTCGGATGTTTCCTTATGGTTGGATTTAGGTTATACACTTTTAGCAGGAATAACCCATGGATGACATCAGCCCCTCCTCAGTATGTCATATCAGGAGACACCTTATATCAGCTTTTCTGATGTTAGCTTTCATCACTTGGTTAAGGAGGTACCTTCTAGATTTCTCTGCTTTATAATTAATAAGTAGTTTGTGGGGAGACATTTTAAAATTATGAAACTATCTAGTTACTCATAAAACTTTCACCCTTTTATCACCCCTTAATGAGACTGCTAAACCTTTTCCCCAAAGTGGTTGTACCATTTTATACTTCTGCCAGGCATGTATGAGACTTTTGGTTGCTCCCCATTGATTTGCTTTGGCCAAAAATCAATTGAGCATATAAGTATATGTTTCCTTTTGTACTCTAAATTCTTTTTCATTCTGTTTTGGTCTCTTCTTATACCAGTATGACACTCCTTTGGTTACTGTAGCTTTATAGTAATTCATGAGGTCAGGTAATATAAGACATTTTTGTTCTTTTTCAAAAATTTTTTGGCTTTTCTAGGTCCGTCACGTTTTTATATACATTTTTGGATTATCTTGTCAGTTCCTAAAACTGTTGGGATTATGATGGGTATTGTGATGAATCTATAAATCAATTTGGAGAGAATTATTATCTTGATGATATGTAGTTTTGTAATCCATGAACAGAGTTTAATCTCCATTTATTTTAGTCATTATCTCTCAGCTCTCTTGGAGTTTTCAGGTTAGAGGTCTTGGGTATTTTAATTAAATTGATCTCAGTGGGAGGTTTTGTGTTATTATAAATGGAATTTTAAAAATTTTGTTGTCCATTTGTTGGCTGGTAATATAGAGAAGTACAGTTGGTTTTTAAGTATTGCCCTTGTATCATGTCACTTTGCTAAGTCCACTTATTCGTATTAGCTTTTTTTATTTTTTTAAATGTCTTAAACAGTCATTTTACTTTTATTCTTTTTTCCATCATAACTTCTTATTTTTTTATTGTCTTCCTTATTGCTCTAACTTGGACTTCCAGAGTAATGTTAAATAGAAGTGTTGAGAAAAGACATTCTTGTTTTATTTCAGATCTAAGCAGTAGAGCACTCAATATGTCACCATTAAGAAGAATTACATTTCAGGTTTTCTTACACCTTTATCAGGTCAAAGCAGTTCTCTCTATTCCTCTTTTGCTGTGAGTTTTTATCATGAATATGTGCTGAATCTTATCAAATGCTTTTTTTTTTTGAGACAGAGTCTCACTTTGTTGCCTAGGCTAGAGTGAGTGCCATGGCGTCAGCCTAGCTCACAGCAACCTCAAACTCTTGGGCTCAAGCAATCCTGCTGCCTAAGCCTCCCAAGTAGCTGGGACTATAGGCATGCACCACCATGCCCGGCTAATTTTTTCTTTATATATTAGTTGGCCAATTAATTTCTTTCTATTTATAGTAGAGACGGGGTCTCGCTCTTGCTCAGGCTGGTTTTGAACTCCTGACCTCAAGCGATCCACCCACCTCGGCCTCCCAGAGTGCTAGGATTACAGGTGTGAGCCACCGCGCCCAGCCCAAATGCTTTTCCTGTATGTGTATTGATATAATGATGTTTTTTCTTTTTTATTCTGATAATGTGGCGCAAGTTATCCTGATGAATTTTCAGATGTAAAATCAACTTTGCATTCCTGAGAATACAACTCCTTGTAGTTATAAAGTATTCTTTTCGTGTATTGCTACTGATATTTGATAATTTGTTAAAGATTAATTTTATGTCTGTGTTCATAAAGGGTACTAGCCACCTCTAAATTATTTCTCTACCTCCTTCCTCTTTCTTCCTGCCTTCTCCCTCTTCCTGCTCCTCCTCCTGCTGCTCTTCTTCCTCCTCCTCTGTAATGTTGTTGTTACTGGGTTTCAGTGTTACGTTGTCCTCATAAAATAAGTTATAAGTGGAAGAGAATATAGATAAAAAGTAGAGTTACTCTTCCTCCTCTATTTTCTGAACCATTTTGTCTAAAATTAATGCTGTCTTAAGTGCTTGATGAAATTTACCAGTGTAGATATCTGGGCCTGGAGTTCTCTTTTTATGGAAAGATTATAAATTATGAATTCAATTTTTCAATACATATAATGACTTCAGATTTTTCTCTTTTATCTCATGTCATCTTCGTGAGTTACATTTTTCAGGGAATATGTCTATTTTATCTAGATTGTCAAATTTTACCTATGTTTTTCATAGTAGTCTCTTATTTTCTTTTTAATTGCTAGAGATTTTGTAGTGATAATCCTGCTTTCATTTCTGGTATTAGCAATTTGTATTTTCTCTCCTGTTGTAAAAAATTAATCTTGTTAGTTATAATTCTGTCAGTCTTTCAAAGAACCAACTTTGTTAATTTTTTATATTTTTAAATGTTTTCTATTCTATTGATTTCTGTTCTCTTTATTTTGTTTTTTTCTTCATGCTTAGGGTGTAATCTGCTCGTTGTTTTAATAGTAATTGCGTTAATGTAAATAAAACAAGATGTTCTATTAAAATTTCAAAGTAAAAAAAAATTCAAATCTTACACTTTAGTAATTATGGCTTAGATTTATTATATGTTACTCCATCTTTGTTTTTGAGATTATTTAATTATGGAAGAAATCCTTTCTTAGACAAAATTTTCACTTTATCTGCTGAACATTTTCCTTGACAAAATTTTTTTTTTTGAGACAGAGTCTTTCTCTGTTGTCCGGCGAGAGTGCCGTGCGTGGCGTCAGCCTAGTTCACAGCAACCTCAGGCTCCTGGGCTCAAGCGATCCTTCTGCCTCGGCTTCCCGAGTAGCTGGGACTACAGGCATGCGCCACCATGCCCAGCTAATTTTTTCTATATATTTTTAGTTGGCTAATTAATTTGTTTCTATTTTTAGTAGAGATGGGGTCTCACTCTTGCTCAGGCTGGTTTCGAACTCCTGACCTCAAGCGATCTGCCTGCCGCAGCCTCCCAGAGTGCTAGGATTACAGGCATGAGCCACCATGCCTGGCCAAAAATTTTTTAAAATAAGTTTAAAAATAATAATTAGTGTGAATGCTTTGGTTTACATTCAAGTCAATTTAATATCTGGATTCATAACACTCATTGTCAAACTGTTCTTCCTGCCTCATATTCGTTCATTTAATCTAATTAATACTGCTAGATTACTCTTCTTATAATCCTGCTTTTTTATGTTATATCTTGGTTTAGAAATCTGTAATGGTTTTTTTATTGCCTAGAAAATCACATTCTCTCCTCTGTCATTCATTTCCAGGCTTCCTATTTCCACTAAACTTCAATTCTATTATTTCTGCAGCAGGAAGTCTTCATCTCAGTCATAACCACATACACTGTATTAACAAGTATATTTTTGTCTTTGTTTCTCTTCTGGAAAAAATAATCTGAAATAGTAGTGAAAAGAGCACAGTTTTTGGCTCTGGTTACACTAGGACATAAATTTGCCATCTTCCTACTTTTGTGACTGTGGATAAATTACGTAGACTCTGTGAAATGGTTATAATGTTTCCTTATAAGGTGGTTATAAAGATTAAATGAGATATACACACATTCACAGTAGTAACATAGAGGAAACTCAGGAGATGTTTAGCAAACGTTAGTTCCCTTTCTTTTCTCCCTTTCAAGTAATCAAACCGTGCCCAATTGAAGTTATTTTTCCCCACCATGAACTCTTTGGCTATGCTACAATTTTTTTTTTTTTTTACTTTTTATTCAGTCCTGTGATATAAGTAATCTCAACTAATTAATTTTATTGATAATATTCTGTTCTTAATATTGTTTACTAATTATTTGATGTAGCTGTGCTATTTATTTAATCAGGGGAGTCAAAGACTGGCTTCTCAATCTGCTTTCACTAGCTTGATACTTTTCCTCTCTGGACTTATATTTCCTTATCTTCAAAAGGATAGAATTAAACTGGAGATTTTATTAATGTGTCTTCCAATTTTGAAATTCACTAGATTCTAATATTCTTGCAATACCTCCTTTGTGCTAGATTCTGATGAGAAATACAAAAATGTTTTTCAGGACCAAGTAGATTGATATGTAATAGGGAATTGAACTCTGCACAAATGACTGAGGTGCAGTGCAGTATATGATAGAAGCCATGTAGATGTTATAAACAGAGTGCTACAAGGTGCAGAATAGTTCATCTCATCTTCCCTGCTAAATTTTAAGCATTTGTAAGATGATTTGTGTCTCCTACTGCCTATGGCTGCTTTTGGTTTTCTTTTGAGATTTAAGCCTAAAGTTGGATTCACATTAGTTGACTCGCATTTCTTAAAAACCTTTTAATGAAAGGTAACAAAAAGGGGCATTTAATTTATTTTGATATTTTATTCCTTCTTTTTTATTTTCCTCTCTTCAGAATGGTCCTAGTGCCAGATCATGTCATAAAATGTGCATTGACATTCAGCGGAGGCAAATCTACACGTTGGGGCGTTATTTGGATTCCTCTGTGAGGAACAGCAAATCTCTGAAAAGTGATTTCTATCGTTACGACATTGACACAAACACATGGATGTTACTAAGTGAGGATACTGCTGCTGATGGAGGGCCGAAATTGGTGTTTGATCATCAGGTTTGATGCACAGTTAAATATATGGTGGAATAAATTAGTACTCCGTAATTCTTTCTCTTTGAGTTTATTTTAGATGTTATGCTAGGTTGTTTAATATTAATAGTTATTTCTACTGTAAATACCTATGACAGATAATAAAAATAGTTATGGTTTTGGTAGATATAATCTTATTCTTTAAATTTTTTTCTCTTGTTGCAGGATAAAATAAGATCTCAGAACATAATTGATAATTTATAAAAATTTTAATATAGTATGATAAATATTCATAAATCATAAGAGTAACAACTTGTCTGTTTAATATTTTTAATTCTACATTTCTGGAAGACATTTAAAATAACTTTTTAATGAGTTTGAGAATTTGAAATCTAGAGCTTTTCTTCCAATTAGTGTGAAATATGTTTTGTTTACTTTATAATCACAAATTTGTTATAAACCTAGGAAGGAATTTGATATATACTAGATTAAATTTAGACTCAGTACCAATAGACATTATATAGTGTTATAGACAAGACTACACATAGCAATATTGTAAGCCATTTTAGTACTAATGTACTTATAGCTCTTATCATGATCCCTATCAGTATCTTTATTATTGTTATCTGTCTTTGAACACTTATTCCATATCAATTCAGTGTAAGTCAAACAAAATAGTAACCACTTTGAATTCTATAGGCACTTTTACTTTGCCCAACCTGTGTCCAAAGTTTTTATGGAGTATGGAGGGGAAAAGACTTTCTCATGCAAGGATGGGAACCTGCAGCCTTGGGGCCACATGCGGCCTTCTGGATCCTTGAGTGTGGCCTTTTGACTGAATCCAAATTTTACAGAACAAATCCTTTTAGTAAAGGGATTTGTTCTGTGAAGTTTGGATTTGGTTGAGAGGCAACACTTGGAGATCTGGAGGGCCACATGTGGCCTTGAGGCTATAGGTTCCCCACCCCAATGGAAGGTGGTACTAGAATTATAAGAGTCTAACTTAGGGATAAAATATTATCTAGGAGTTAAAACCCAAATTTGTGTCTTTGCAGATTTTTGTTAATTCTTTGCTTTGAAAGTATCCTTTTGCCATTAGCATATAATTGGTATATTAACACGTATAGGAGAATAGTAAGGAAAAGGAGTGAGTTATACTTATCAAGTTCAGCATTCCCCAACCTTTTTGGCACCAGGGACCAGTTTCATGGAAAACAGTTTTTCTACCCAGGGGGAAAAGGGGAGAATGGTTTCAGGATGATTCAAGTACATTACATTTATTGTACACTTTATTTCTATTATTATTACATTGTAATGTATAATTAAATAATTTTACAACTCACCATAATGTAGAATCTAATGCACCCCTGATCTGACAGGAAGTGGAGCTCAGGCAGTGATGCAAGCGATGGGGAGCAGCTGTAAATACAAATGAAGCTTCACTCCCTCTCCTGTTGCTCACCTCCTGCTGTGCACAGTTCCTAACAGGCCACAACTGGCACTGGTAATGGGGTTGGGGACTGCAGAAGAAAGTAGTAGGTGGAAAATCAAAAGCATTAGTCTTCAAATAGCTCCCCAAGTTGAATTTGGAACCTCTGTTGGCTCTATGTAACTGCACTCTGCAAAGCTTTGCACAGCGCTGCTAATGTCCTTAGTGGTGTTCATGTGGAAAATAAGAACTTCAAGAAAATTTATGCTGGTTCTGATCTTTTAAAAACATCAGCAGATAACATTGTTAGGGAACAATTTATTCTCTTGTTCCCAAGTGGCTACATAGTTCATTTATAAAAGATGTTGCCTTTTTTTTTTTTCAAACTGAAAAAAAGAATAGCTTAGTAATAGTCTGACTACAGCACATAGAGTTCTTACATGTGGCCTCCATGACTTTGATACAATAGGATGTCCCTTGGAAGCTGAGTGCTGTTAAATAATGCTTGGTTTTCAATTGGTTAGATGGTACGGCAGAACACTGGAGTGAATGAACAAGGATTTTAGCCCTGCATCAGCTAACATTGCTAGCTCTGTGACATTGTGCAAGTAACATCATGTATATATACCTCCATTTTCTATTCTGTTTCATGCAAATAAAGCTGAAGGTTAGAACTTAACACTTGTGTTCATGACAGTCCAAAAATCACTTGTGGTATTCATGACACTTTAGGATTTAACACATAATGTTCAGATTTGAGAAGAATATGAGAAAGCTAGAGATACAAAGACATGTTTAAAAGTTATTTTGCCATTTTGGATTTTAACATATTAAAAAATTAAAACTCAAAGACTGGGTTTCTTTAAGAACATAGTGGCAGCTTAGTTTTCAAGCTTTCCACGTTGTTGCTTTGTGTGATTTTTGGGAACAATGAGAATCAAACAAAAAAATTAAACACACACACACAAGCCACATACTCAGCAAAATCAGGAAGCAGAAAATACCCACAACTCCCAGTTTTGTGTAAGTTTAGCCAAAAACAACAGAAATGTCCAGAACTTGTGCTGAGGCCCACAACGATGTAATGGGGAGATCTGGGAATGCAGAGGGAGCCTAACAGTGGTACATCGTAGTGGGAAGTGTCAGGAATGAGGCAGAGGTTACCCAGGGCAGCTACTTGGGAATTCAGTGAATAAACAGGTGGAAAGTGGCCAGGCGCGGTGGCTCAAGCCTGTAATCCTAGCTCTCTGGGAGGCCGAGGTGGGCGGATCGTTTGAGCTCAGGAGTTCGAGACCAGCCTGAGCAAGAGCGAGACCCCATCTCTACTAAAAATAGAAAGAAATTAATTGGCCAGCTAATATATATAGAAAAAATTAGCCGGGCACAGTGGCGCATGCCTGTAGTCCCAGCTACTCGGGAGGCTGAGGCAGTAGGATTGCTTGAGCCCAGGAGTTTGAGGTTGCTGTGAGCTAGGCTGACGCCATGGCACTCACTCTAGCCTGGGCAATAAAGCGAGACTCTGTCTCAA
>VSMD01099470.1:0-10889 GCA_008750895.1 Mirza zaza
TGGCGCATGCCTGTAGTCCCAGCTCTACCTGGGAGGCTGAGGCAGGAGGATCGCTTGAGCCTAGGAATTTGAGGTTGCTGTGAGCTAGGCTGATGCCACGGCACTCTAGTCTGGGCAACAGAGTGAGACTCTGTCTCAAAAAAAAAGAAACCAAAAACACACAAAAGAGATTCCAGAGAGCTAGCTAGCCCCTTCTGCCAGGTGAGGACAGCAAGAAGGACCGTCTCTAAACCAAGAAGTGGTTTCTTACCACACTGAATCTGCAGGTGCCTTGATCTTGGACTTCCCAGAGAGGCAGCCTGGTTTAGCTGATGTGTGAGCCAAGGCTGAATGGGGAGAAATAAATTTCTGTCGTTTATGAGCTACGCAGCCTCTGATATTTTGTTATAGCAGCCCAGACAGACTAAGACAGGGTCTTACAAATAGTACAATCACAGTGTGTAAAATATACCACAGTCTCTCCATGCTGCTGTGAGTGGGCATTGGGGTAGTTTCCTGTTTGGGACTCTTAGGAATAGTGCAGCCATGAACATTTTTGTGCGTGTGTTTTGGGGAACATCTGGTGACATTTCCAGTAGGTATGTGTTCGGGAGAAGAATTGCTTGGTTACAGGGGATGCCTATGTTCAGATTTAGTAAATACTGCCAGAGCTTTTCTGTGCGGTTGTACCAATCGTATCATCGATTCATTTTGACAGTGGGCGCCACTTATGGAAGAAAACCGCAAGAAACACTGTGAGGCCTCTGGAATCCGCCTCCCCGAGGATTTCTCTATAAGTCAAATCATTGGCCAGGGGATTTCAGCAAGGAAGATCAACCGGCCCATGCTCCAGGCGGCTATCGCTCTCAGAAAGAAGGGTAAGGGTCTGATACGGGCCATTCTCTGGCCCAACCACACAGAATCCAACTATGTGTGTTTTGAGATCGTAGATCAGGCGTCCTCAAACTACGGCCTGTGGTACACACGTGGGCCGCCTAGCACATTTATCCAGCCCTCTGGGTGTTTTTGCCGCTGCTGCCTGTCCTGCTTAGCAGCCAACTCATCCCAGGCCCACAGTGTGCACTCTCCAGTGGTCTGAGGGACAGTGAACTGGCCCCCTGTTTAAAAAGTTTGAGGACTCCTGTCATAGAGCTTCTGGGCCTCCATGGAAAACTGTTCTTAAAACATGGCCCCAAAGCAAGCTTTATCAAATGGCAAAATCCAGTACTATTATTTATAGAACAGCTGGGAAAGTGAGAGAATTTTATCTAATGGAGCGATTTGTGCCAGTGACTATCTTGCGAGCACCATTCTCTCCTTCCGTGGCACTAGCAACGACCTGACCTTCTGTCATGGTGATCAAAAAACAAAGCCTTTTAAGCAATTGTGATTTTTCTCAGCCTCTGGGTGTCCGAGTGGCTGAGCTATGGCTGACATCGGGGATGTCGGCTCAGGTGATGTCACTTGACTTAAGACACGAGGTCAACGTTTTCCCATAGGCATTTATGTGGTGTCAGTGCACTGACACTTCATAGGCACCCTGGAAACCGTCCCACTCCCCGTATGAGCAGACCTACCTGGTGTGACTAAGCCACCTCACGTCCATAATCCTCCCTCGAGTTATGTGGGAAGAGTTTCCCCATCGACCCACCCAAGTCTTGTTTCCAGCTCCGCCTGGTTCTCTCCCTTGCTGGGTAGGCAGGTAAAGCGGGGGATAATGCTGTCTCTATGTATGTTTCTCCAGTTTTGAGATGACAGCCTAGTCCCCGATAGCCAAGGCAGATGTCTTGAAATGTAAGTGAGCAGAGTTTGCAACAGCATAGGCTGGAAGGGACACGGGACCTTCACCGTGAGCGTCTGGGCAGCTCGTAACCTGTCTGAGCCTTGTTTGCCCATCTGTGACTATGGGATAGTGAGGTCTGTCCTGTCCTCTGCAAGGTGCCGAGCATCAAAGGAGCTGGCAATGTCCAAACACTGCCCTACAGCCGGAAGGAGGAAGGGATGGTAGTGTCCCCTTCTGGGCTTCCGAGAGCCCTTAATGACCTCTTGTCTGTGTCGGGAGGTGCTTACGGGGAAAGATGATTATTCCCCCCTTGTCACATGAAAGCTGGGTGAAAGGAGATTGACGTAAGTGAGCAGGACCCCGCTCGGTCCCATTATCAGGGGCCCCTGTGGGGGGCTGGGCTCATCCCAAGGCAAAGCTCTGGTCCATTCACTGGTGACTTTCCGTGCAGGATTTACCACGTGCATCCTCACCAACAACTGGCTGGACGACCGAGCCGAGCGAGGCGGCCTGGCCCGAATGATGTGTGAGCTGAGGCCGCACTTTGACTTCCTGATAGAGTCGTGTCAGGTCGGCATGGCCAAGCCCGACCCTCAGATCTACAAGCTTGCCCTGGACACCCTGAAGGCCAGCCCCACGGAGGTACATAGATGCTTCCTTCCAGGGGAGAGGAATGTTCTAGAGATATTGCAACCAAAGAAAACTTGAGGAGTGAACATATGGGGTACATCTGAGGGGCCTGGCAGCAATAAATTCACCCATGCTTTCTTCTGTAACTCCCAGGGTCGGTCTGTCTGTCTTTTTTCTTCCTTTCTTTCTTTCTTTTGAAATGTAAATCTTTGATCCATTCAGAATCTATTTTGGGGCAAGATATAATACAGGGATCCAATTTTTCCCCCCGAATAATTAACCAGTTATACCAATGCCATTTAATAATCTTCCTTACTAGCTAGACATCTTTGGCATCTTCATTAGAAACAAATTCTCATTTGTATTTGAGTCTATTTCGAGACTCTCTCCTAGTTTATAGGTATGTCTGTTTCTTTTCTAGGACCAAACTCTTCTACCTTTTGTAGCTTCATAATCTGTTTTATTGTCTGCACTCATTAGAGTTCTTTTCCAGACCTTTTTTTTTTTTTTGTCTATTCACACCTGTTGATTTTCCCAGATGAATTTTGAGTGTCGTCTTAACAAGTGTTTATCATCTCCTAATCTTGCAGATTCAGAGTTGGCTGAAACCAATAGGTATATGGGGGCATATTTATCTTTGCTTTTATGTGTATGCTTATGTAATTAAATGTTTTCGGTTTTAAGAGTAAATAGTTACATTGAAAGAAAAAGAATTTTTCATCTCTTTATTATAAAATTATCCCTGTTTGCTATTTAATGTGTTTCTTTCTGGTGTTCTCCCCCTTGCTGTCTTGGGTTCAGGTTGTTTTCTTAGATGACATGGGGGCTAACCTGAAGCCGGCCCGGGACTTGGGAATGGTCACCATCCTCGTCCGCGACACTGACTCAGCCCTGCGAGAACTGGAGAAAGTAACTGGGATGCAGGTAACTTGACCTCTGAGTGGCTTAGGCTTCCTGCCACCCGGCTGTCGTGTGCACATGCAGCAGAGAAAACCGCAAGTGGAGAAGCCAGGTCGGTGGAGCTCACTGCTATGTGCATGACCCCAGGCGCCCTCTGCATGGAGTCTGTCACCTACCAGGCAGTTTGGCACAGTGTTCTTGAAGAACATGCTGTTTCTTTCTCTGCAATCCGTGCACAGGGAGATAGGTGCTCTGAGAGCAAGCATTTGGACTAGTCTTGGTACCAAAGTCTGGAGGACCAAGACAATGGTGGGACATTCAAAGACCCTGACCTTGCTTTTCAGAGTAAATATTGGGAGGTTTTTCTCTAAGGAGCATAGCCCCTGCCTGGGCTGCCCGAGCCTGCCGCTGGCACTCGGAGCGACCCTGTAGCTCCACCCAGCACACAGCCTCTTGGCAGTCAGAGGGAAGCCTCTTATGAGGAGGATGGGGCCGAGCCAGGTGGCTCACGCCTGTAATCCTAGCACTCTGGGAGGCCAAGGCGAGATCACTCTGGTCATGAGTTCAAAACCAGCCTGAGTAAGAGCGAGACCCTGTCTCTACTAAAAATAGGAAGAAATTAATTAGCCAATTAAAAATATATAGAAAAAATTAGCCGGGCATGATGGCACATGCCTGTAATCCCAGCTACTCGGGAGGCCGAGGCAGGAGGATCGCTGGAGCCCAGGAGTTGCAGGTTGCTGTGAGCTAGGCTGACACCATGGCACTCTAGCCCAGGCAACAAAGTAAGACTCTGTCTCAAAAAAAAAAAAGAAGAGGATGGAACACCCTTAATGACGTCCTGAGGCTGGTGGGGTTTCACCTGCCCCCCCAGGTCTGAGGCACCTTGTACTTTTGGGGTGACCTAAGATCGACAACCTCGCTGAGTCCACAGGCTTCCACACAGTGCAATGCCCAGGTCCCATCGGCACACGGAGCGGGGCAGGAGGCTGGGCTGCTTGGCCAGGCCACGGCTGCACCACCATTGCCTCAGGGGACCCGTGTTGGTTTGCTTTCATTGCCATAACAAAGTGCCACAGACACGTGGCTTTAACCACAAACGTTTATTTCCTCACAGTCCTGGAGGCTGGAGGTCAAAGATCTCTCTCTCCTTGGCTTGTGGGTGTCCAACTTCTCCCTGTGTCCCCATGTGATCTGTCCCCTGTGCCTATCTCTGTCCTAGTTTCCTCCTCTTTCAAGGACGCGGTCAGATTGGATAGGGGTGCTCCCTTGTCACCTCATTTGACCTGAATCATCTCGATAAAGGCCCCATCTCCAAATACAGCCCCATTCTGAATTCCATCATTTACTTCCCCATTTTAGAGGTCAGATAACTGAGTCACTGAGGACAGCCAGTTCTTTCTCAAGTGACACCTCAGGACAACAGATGACAAATCCAGCAGTAGAATTCACAGCATGTCCGACACCAGGGTTCAGGCAAAATGAAACAGCCACTTCCCTGTGCCTGGGGTCTCGCTCCTTGTCAGGGTAGCCTTGGGAAACCGATTCCAGTAAATGACAGAAGTGGAGGACAGTGCTCACAGCCACGTCCACAGCAGCTTTGCTCACTCAGCCAAAAGGTAGAAGCATCCCATGTGCCCGTGGGCAGACGAGCGGATAAGCCACGAGTGGTGGATCCACGAGGTGGGATGTCACCCTGCAGGCAGAAGACAGTTATGGGCTCGAGTGTGTGCTCCCGAGATTCACACACCGGAGCCCTAAGCCCAGGCCCTCAGAATGTGACTGTATTTGAATAAAGGGCCTAGAAGGGGATGATTAAGTTAAAATGAGGTCCCAGGATGGGTCTGAGTGGTGTCCTTAGGAGAAGAGGAGGTTAGGACACAGACACACGCAGAGGGACGGCCGTGTGAGGATGCAGGGAGGAGACGGATGCCCACGACCAAGGGAGAGGCCTCGGGAGAACCAGGCCTACTGACACCTTGACCTTGGACTTCCATCCTCCAGAACTGGGAGGAAATGAACGTTTGTGGTTGAAGTGTCACGGCGGCCTGCGCAGACTCACACAAAGGCACAGGGAGTCTGATTTTGGCTGACTCGAAGGAGAAACCTTGTGACAGAGGTGGACAGAGGTGGAACGGCAGCCGAGGAACTGCTGCAGGGATGTCTGTGCGTTAGAGTCCGAACTCTCGGAGACTCAGAGCAAGTGATCTTGCTTCTTGCTTATATAAAGTTGGGTTGGTGGTGGCCAGGGCCTTCCGCTTCACGCAGTCATTGGGAACCAGGTTTATGACAGAGCCACCGTCTCCTAATGTGGTTTGTGAGGTCCCACTAGACACCAGCTAGAAGCCAGGAAAACAGAATGCAGACACTCGCTGGGGTGGGGGGTGTTCACGGCCAGGCGGGAGGCTGCACCCTTCCGTCCGCTTTCCGTCGGCCAGGACTCGGTAGCAGGGACGCCACAGAAGGGAAGGAAGTGGGGGCTGTGCCCAGTGGAGGGGCGGTGGGCTGGCCCTCACCGTAGGCTCAGGAGGGACGGTGAAGGTAAGGTGATCTCCAAGGCCCCTCCCGGTGCCAGTGTCCTGGCATGTGGGAAACTCACCCTGAGAGCGTCTCTCGGGAGGAGGCTGGACTGCGTCCCTCACTGCGTCTTTCCCACTTGCAGCTTCTCAGCACTGCAGCCCCTCTGCCCACCCCCTGCAACCCAAGCGACGTGAGCCACGGGTACGTCGAGGTAAAGGTGAGTGGGCTTTCGCTCCCAGGTGGCCATGTGCTCTCCAACCAGTCACCTACAGTGACCAGCAGAGACATTTGTTAAGTATCAAGGGTAGTTGAACATCCACTATTTAGAAGGAAATAGTACTGCCCACAAGTCTCATTCCTCAAAAATCGGTAGAAGACGTGGACCTCACATCGGATTATGAGGAGCCGTATGGCCGATGTGGCCAAATCTCCACCAGGCTTCAGGCTGGGGGGTGTTGGGTAGCCCAGTGCAGGTGCACGTCTGGCCTGTGTCCTGGGAAGAACGTCTTTTCATGCGACAGGTACTTCCTGAGCACTTCCTCTAAGTCAGACAGAGGCCAGACACAGGGTGCAGTGATGAACAAGGCAGACCCGTCCTCAAGGAACCCACATTGAGGATAAAGAGGGGGAAAGGCCATTAAATGCCTGCTGGTCAGGGCTATGGCAGGCCAAGGCCAAGGCCACCTGCAGAAGGCCCCAGCTCCTGACCCGGCTGGGAGAGCTCACCTGGCCTGCTGGGACAGAGCTTTGAAACATCCTCATGGGGTCACTCTGAGATCTTTCTTCGTTTGTCATTGGCCCCATTTAAATGGGAATCGAGCTACAGCTATGGGTCAGCTCGTGAGCAGACAAGGCCGGACAGTGGCTCTGGAGCCAGAGACACCCAGTGTGGCTCCTGGCGTTGCCACTTAACTGCCATCGCAGCCTTGGGCAAGCGTGCTGTCCCTGTGCTTCTCAGTACCCGCACCTCTGCGAGGAGATGATGGTGACACCTGCCCACGAGGCTCTAATAAGGATTAAGTGATGAAGTGCGACCCTGCATGTAGACCAGGGGGCACGGCACCCAACACCTGCATCTCCACAAATAGTAGCTGAGGAACAGGAGGGCTGGTGGCCTTGGAGGCATGCTGCCCCAGGGCACGACCTCACAGATACTTACTGAGCGTTGGTGCTGTGCCCGGCCCAGAGAGAAGTGCCGAGGAGCACGTGGTGCCTTCGTGACCCCAGGGATTTCGCAGTGCAAAGAGACGGACGTTCACAGCCCTGTGGCTGCAGCGCAGGACGGGTCCCCTGCTGGGTGGCTGTGCCCAGAAGTGCTCAGAGTTGGGGGGAGACAGCCCCATAAATGCAAAGCGGGCATCTAAGGATGGGCGGGATTGGGATCATAAGAAAGGGCTTTTCTGGGACTGAAAGCTACTGGTCGGCGTCACTGCGGTCCCTCCTAAAGGGGCGGATGTTTAGTGAAGTCCCTTCAGATCTCTTCTCTCTGGTAGTGAGGGGCATTTTGCATAGGGTTGGGGGCTGCGGTGTGACCTGTCGTCTTCACCACCATGGACAGGGTTATTCTCGAAATCCTCTTGAGGCTTGTGTGTCCAGCCAGTTTCAAGAGATTCCTCATCTGACCTTGCAGGGATGTGATCAGAGCTGCATGAGGCATCTTCCACCCCCATCCCACATTTTACGAGGCGGGGCAGTGAAACGGAGGGGTGTTCCAGCTGAGCCAGGCTCTGGGGTGCTGGTGCATCGATCTCCACTGCACCCTAATGCAGCCCGACCGGGCTGATAATAGATCTTTCTTGTGTCCTGGCTTTACGGCCATTTTTTTTAACATGTAAAAAAGAGAGGGTGGCAAAGCACACGTGCTTGCCGAGCTATGCAGTGAGCTGCTTGGTCTCCACTCGTGCTAGAACAGATGTGGGCATAAAAACGTTCTTCAGTGCGAGGAGAACAGAATTTACAGTTAACTTTTGCCGAGTGCTAACGGAAGACTATGGAACAGATGCTGATAAACAAAGACTGTAGTGCGCGAGAGGGCTTGCAAAATGCCCACCTGATGTTTTCTTGACCAAAACAGCTTGTTGCAAATCATGAAAGAAACTTCCAGCATGAGGCACGGCTAGGAGTCGCCTGAGATACAGCCAAGTGGGATTGTTCCAGGTGAATTTCTGTAAAGCGACTCTGGTCATCCCCACGCACTTCCACGGGAATGCTGAGTCCCAGCATTCTCTGCCACACCCAGAGCCCTCCCTCCGAAAGGACTGCGGGTGTAGCAAAGCTTGAACACATTTCACATTTAAGAAGTAAACAGCTTTTAACGGAATGCTCATTGTATTCTGCACATTACCACGAATATTATGTTTTGCACAAAATCAGCCTCCTGTTTGAAATCTTGAAAACACAGCAGAACAGCACCCGAAACTGACAGTATGACAGCGTTGCAGAGAGGAAGGCAGAGTTGTTTTTGGTTTTGGTTTTTTCCAACCCCATAATCTTCTCTTCGGGCTTCTTAGGTGACAATGAGAGCCGCCTGTTTTTATTGTACAGTTTGGCCAGTGTCTCTTCTCGGCCATCTTCATCTAACATCGGTCGGCGTCTTTAGCCGAGAAAGCTGGCTCATTCGGGATCCCACTCCCCTCTCTCCTCCGCAGCCCGGGGTCCGTCTGCACTTTGTGGAGCTGGGCTCTGGCCCTGCCGTGTGCCTCTGCCATGGATTTCCTGAGAGCTGGTTCTCTTGGAGGTACCAGGTAAGGAAAACCAGGGAAGGTGCACCCTAGTTGGGGACAGGTGGGAGGGGAGTCTACATGGTGTGGCCCAGCCTGGAATGTCATGAAGAAGCTGAAACCTGCCATTGAAGCATTATTGTTTCCAAAGCATGACCACGGTGCCTCAGAAATGTTGGCTCCAGGTCTCAGGGCTGTGCTGTATCTTGAGGTCCCTTCCTTCACACATTTGAACAAGGGCTGACTACTTCAAGACACTCTGCGCCACCTGCTGGGAAATCTTTGTAGTGAACATAGATGTCTACCAGGGCTTTGCTAGAAAGGTGCTCTCTTAGATGTGCCATTTATGCAGTGCACAAACCCTGCCACCATCCATGGCAGCCTCATCCAGGTGGGCTCGTTCCAGCTCCATGGGAAGGTACCAGGTAGTTCCATGTGGGACTTTGGATTGAGCCATTTAAAGGAACAGAGGGAAAGAGGGAAGCAAAGAGGGAGTGTTCGCCCAGGACTGATGAGACCACGCTGGAGTGTGCCTGAACTGTTTGTCTTCTAGATCCCTGCTCTGGCCCAGGCGGGTTACCGGGTTCTAGCTGTGGACATGAAAGGCTACGGAGAGTCGTCCGCTCCTCCCGGTGGGTTAGCTGTCCTGCAGCTGTCCTGTGTTGGTCATGCCTCTCACTGTCTGAGCTGTCCACCCCACCGTGCTTCCCCTGGCCCCAGCTCAGAGCAGGCAGCCCTTTAAGGGGGCCTGACTTCACCCCTCCCCTGTCCTGCAGTGTCCTGTGTGTGTGCACTTTGGGTTTCAGATGTCCCTACCCCCACACTCTGAATACAAGAACCCCAAAGGCCTGTCCCCAACGGAGTCTCCTGCTAGCCGTGGGGAAGTAGGACATAGGATGCACCATCTGCCTCCAGGACTTGCATCTTGCAGAACTGAAAGTCTGTGCTCATTAAATATCAATAACTCCCCAGTCCTCCCTCCCCCCGGCCCCTCTCTCCCTATGACTCTGACTCCTATAGACGCCTCATGTCAGTGGATTGCAGTGGATTGCAGAATTTCCTTCCTCTCTGAGGCTGGGTACTATGTTATTGTCTGTTTATCCGACAGACACGTGGGTTGCCTCTACCTGTGGCTGTTGTGAACAGTGCTGCCGTGAACTCGGGTGAACGCCCATCAGTGTCCCGGCGTCAGTTCTGTCGGGTGTGCCCAGAAGTAGAATTGCTGGGTCAGGTGGTCGTTCACAGGCCAGAATCTCGGCCGAGCACCTGTGGATCCCAGTGGGGTCTATCCCGGGTGGGCACCAGATGGCCTGTGGCCCCCCGGGACAACGTGTGGGTTTATGAGCGTTTTCCTGGCAGGGAGAGTCCTTTGCTTTTATCAGTTTCAGAGGGCTTCTCAGCCCAAAATTGTTAAGAAGCTCAGGTGTGGAGGCAGGAATTTTAAGGCAGCCTGCTGTGGCAGAGTCCCTGGTCCCTTGAGGTGCCAGTGACGCAGTCGGCAGCTGCTCACCCCTTTTCCGAGCTGCTTCCCCCACAGTCAAACCCTACACATCTGGCTGTGCGGCTTGAAGCCAGCGGACCTGGGCTGGGGCTCTTGGTCACTCAGGTGACCGGCCGCCTGCTAGGCCGCTTGACATGTCATCCGGGAAGGGCCTTATGTGGTCATTTCCTAACTGTCGTGGCACACTCATCTACTCAGCCGCTGCCATGGCCTCTCGAATGATGCAGAAGCATTTTAGACAAAGAAAAGCCCTCATTTAAACACCCAGAAAGTCAGCTAAGGGCTTCTGTCTTTTTTTTTTTAATTTAATTACTGAGATGTTTAATTTTTATTCACGTATACTACCGTCTTCTCTGAATTCTCTAGGCATAACTTAGTAACATAATTGAATATTCAAACTGGAACACTATTAAAAGCTGTTATAAGACACCGTAAAGAACACATATAAACTGGAACTATTCTAGGCAATATGAGACTTATGGTCTTACCCTAATTATAACATTTTTTAAAGAAAAACATAATTTAGGCATTAACTATTGCTGAAAGGTCATATATAAAATGAATTTTAATGCCAGGCATGATTATTTAGAATACATATTTACATTTCAGATCACTTGTGTATACGTTTCATATCATTTGACAATAGATTCTAGGTTGCAAATCATTTGCCCTTAAAATTTTGAAGGCTTTGGCCCACTCTGACCCACTGTTGGGAAGTCTCAGGCCACTTTGATCTAGGAGGTTTCTGTGTGAGCTCTGGGGCTTTTGACATTTTGGGGATCTTTTCCTTATCTGTTGTGTTCTGAAATTGTATGATGTTGTGCGCTGACGTGGGTCTTCTTTTTCCATCCACGTC
>VSMD01099472.1:0-14029 GCA_008750895.1 Mirza zaza
GGAGCTTAGTTTGTAAGACTTGTTTCTTCTAACAGCACTCAACTTCAAGAGTTCCACAAAAATTAAGCCTTTTCTCCTATCAACCTTCATGCATTACTTCAACAATGTTTACTGAGCACCTACTATGTACAAAGCATTGCATAAGATGCTTAAGGAGAAACAAAGCCTGTTAGGGGGCATTGTCCTCTCAAAAGTGTTTGTATACAAAGCGAAAATATGTTTTAAAAAAAACAAAAATCAAAAGTGTTTGTATATATGATAAATGCTATACAAAAGGCAAGAGTGGAATTCAAAGAAGAGAGTACAACTAAGTACAGGGATAAGTATACTAGTTTCAGAGAAACAATAGCATTTCATGAGGAAGGAAGAACAGCATTCTAGGCAGTAGAAAAATGTTTAAAATTGGGAAAGCAAAAGTTATGTGTGGAAAGGAGCAACAGTTTAGTTTGAATGGGGCAGAGAAAAGTAGAATATCCAGTACAGGAATATGCCATGAAAGGTAGAAGACAGTAAACTGGGACCAATCTTTGCAGGATCTTGAATGAATGTCAACCTTAAGCTCTCTGCTGTTTATCTGGTAGGCAACAAGGCACTATTAGAGGTTTCTGAGAAAAGAAAGGCCTAGATCAAAGCTGTGATTTAGAAACATTGGTCTAGTAGTGGTATGTCCATAAAATGGACTAGTAGGAAGAAAGCTATGTGTAGAAAACAGATTTGAAGACTATACCTATGTTATTCTGTTAAACTGGTAACATAATCTGCAAACTAAGGCAGTGGCTAAGGGAATGGAAAAAAGACAGGTGGGAGGTACACTGCCAAATCCAGGTAAAAATGAACTGGATTTGGTAAATGAACCGGGGTGTCCAGGAAGGAGAGGGCTTTGGAGATAACTCAGTTCGAGCCTAATGTCTGGGAATATTGGATCCATTAATAGAACAAGGAAAAGTCAAAAGAAAAGCTAGTTGGAGTGTAGAAAAAGACAAAGTGACCTTTTAAATGTATCTAGTTTAAACAACTATAAGATTTTTGTCCCCACCAGAAAACCCTGCACACTTTCCTGGCCCAACTTTTAGTGATGGCCAAGAAGAATAAAGTATATATTTAATATAAGTAAAGAATATATTTATGCAGAGTCAATGAGAAGCCAGTCCCAGAGCATAAATATGATCAAAATTAAGCTCCACAGAATCAAGTAGGCTGCTACCTCACACCATATGCAAAAATTAACTCAAAATGGATCAACAGGCCAGCCGTGGTGGCTCATGCCTGTAACCCCAGCATTCTGGGAGGCCAAGGCAGGAGGATTATTTGAGCCCAAGAGTTTGAGGTTGCAGTGAGCTATGATGATACCACTACACTCTACCCAGGGCGATAAAGTGAGACTGTCTCAAGGGAAAAAAAAAGGGATCAACAACCTAAATGTGGGGGACGTGGGGGGGGGCCATGGGCAATATACGTAACCTTAACATTTGTACTCCCATAATATGCTGAAATTTAAAAAAAAACAAAAAACTTAAATGTAAAGAAGTATTAATAAAACCATAAAACTCTTAGAAGAAAACATAGGGGTAAATCTTGATGATCCTGGATCTTGCAATGGATTCTTAGATATGACACCAAAAACACAAGCAATGAAAAAAATTGATATGGACCTCATCACATTAAAAACATTTGTGTATCAAAGGACATTATCAAGAAAGTGAAAAGACAACGCATAGAATGGGAGAAAATATTTGCAAATCATGTATCTACAAGGGTCTAATATCCACAATATATAAAGCCCAATTACAACTGAACAACAACAACAAAAAAAAAACAATTCAAAAATGGGCAAAGAGCTGGGCACAGTGGCACACCTTGTAGTCCTAGCTACTTGGGAGGCTGAGGAAGGAGGATCGCTTGAGCCCAGGAGTTCTTGGCTGTAGTACACTACACCAGAAGCCAGGGGCCAGGCTGCCTAGGAAGGGGTGAAATGGCCTGGATCAGAACTGGGGCAGGTCAAAATTCAGGTGCTGATCAGTAATGAGATTGCACCTGTGAACAGACATTCTAGCCTGGGCAATATTATGAGGCTCTGTTTCTAAAAATAAATAAGTAAAAATTAGGTAAAGAATTTAAATAGGCATTTCTCCAAAGAAGACATACAAATGGCCAATAAGCACATAAAAATATGTTCAATATCATAAGTAATTAGGGAAATGAGAATCAAAATCACAATGATACTATTCCATGCCCACCAGTATGGCTATAATTTCAAAAAGGAAAATAATGAGTGTTGACAAGGATGTGGAGAAATTGGGATGGACTCTTGTACACTGACAGTGGAAATGTAAAATGATTCAGCCACTGTGGAAAACAGTTTGGTGGTTCCTCAAGAGCACAAAATAACCTTATGACCCACTAACTGTCTATTCCTAGATGTATACACAAAAAAACTATTAATAAAAACAAGCACTCAAACAAATAGGTGTACACACATTTTCAAAGTAGCACTATTCATAATAAACAAAAGGCAGAAACAACCCAAATGTCTACCAATAGATGAATAAACTAATTGTGATATATACATACAATGGAATATTGTTTGGCCATAAAAAACAGAATGAAGTACCAACACATACTACATACAACATGGATGAACCCAGAAAATATTATGCTAAGAAGCCAGACCCAAAAGAACAAATATTGTGTGATTCTGTTTATATGAAATATCCAGAATAAGTACACATACTGAAACAGAACTCAGACTCATGGATGCCAGGGGCTGAAGGGGAGAAGGGAATGGAGAGCACCTGCTTAATGGATGCAAAATTTCCTTTTGGGGTAATGAAAAAGTTTTGAAACTAGAGCAAGATGGTGGTTGCACAAGATTGTGAATGCACTAAAATGCCACTGAACTGTGCACTTTAAAATAGTACATTTTGGCCAGGAGCAGTAGTTCCTGCCTGTAATCCCAAATCCCAGCACATTGGAAGGCCAAGGTGGAAGGACCACTTCAGTTCAGGAGTTTGAGTCCAGCCTGGCAAAATAGCGAGACCCCCATCTCTACAAAATATAAGAATAATTAGCCAGGCATGGTGGCACACACCTGTAGTCCCAGCTACTTGGGAGGCTGAGATGGGAGGATTGCTTGGGTCTAGGCTGTGAGGTATGATTGCCCACTGCCCTCCAGCCTGGGTGACAGAGTCGAAACCCAGTCTCTGAACATAAATAATTACATAATATAAAAGTTAATTTTGCCAGGCACAATGGCACACACCTGTAGCCCAGGAGTTCAAGGCTGTAGCCACTGCACTCCAATCTAGACAACCTAGCAAGACTCATCTTTATAAGGATAGAACAGTTAATTTTATGTGCTATCAATTTCATCTGAACTTCTTAAAAAAAATAATATTCCAAACCAAAAATAAAAATAAGCTCCTTATCTTGTCACTCCTGATTTCATTAATAAATTCTAAGCAGGCCAATCTTCTAGATGACCTCTGCTCCACTCGTTCCTTCCTGTTTCACTCAGGAAATATTTTCTAACTATAATATGCTGTTTTTCCATCAATTCCAATCCCCCAACCATTTCGAAATTTCTAAGCAACTTGCCCACAGCAGGCACTCAATCTATTCTGTTCAGTCCACTGCCACTTGTTCTGAAATTTTGCACAGTCAATTCAGTATTAACATTAACATATGGATGTTTGCTCCTTGTTATCCTTCAACTTTTCTGATAATTTCGGGTATATGAATTTCCCATTAGAGGTCAAATTATGATAGGGGCTGTCCTCTGCTTTTGTATTACACTATGTGCTAGGGGTTTATCCAAACTACATTTCTTGAAATACTGCCTGGTTGATAGTTTCTGTAGTTATGTGCCAGATGAATTTTGTATATGGGAAATGGGTGATGGGTGCTGGTAAAGAAACCACCTCTGCTCATCCTGGCTACAATGGTGATTAATTCTGACTTGATCTATAATTGGAAATGAAGGTCCTACAATAATGGCACAGTAAAAAAGACTTTCTGCAAGACAGCAATATACTTCTTACCAGGCTCCTTTAAAAACTAAAATGAATTTGGCTGCACTATTTGTAAACTATTTTATATTATACCAAGAGTCCCAATTTGTATGCACCACTCCAAAGAAGACGACCAAAAGAAGAATCTCTAAAGCAAGAACTCCCAACCTTCTTAAAAACGCAATAGCCTGAACAACATTCTATCATTGTTATGCAACCCTTCCATACCCTCTTGCTAAAACTATTTAGCACACATTTTTTAAGGAAACCAGTATTAATATCAAGTTTTATCTCTGTTATAAAGGAACTCCTTTTTAGAGTCACACATATAAACTAGAGAGTGGATCAAAAACTCATTTAGCATGGATTAAAAACAGGCAGATAAGGAACTGTGAGATCAGATAAGAGGTACAACTGATTCGGACATCTAGATTCTGATTTCATTTCATTGCTTTGTGGTTATACCTTTCTTATATCTAGCAGGGTGCCTCTGACAATGTTGAGAAAGTCAATAGGACATTATATTTTACAAAAATGTTTTTCCAACTGACTTTTCTAAAAAACATCTGTTCTACCCATAATGGATACAGGTAGTGTTCCAAAACATACACATTGCTCCCTGAAGAAATCTCGAGGCAACCTAAGGTGTTGTAACACCAAAACTGCATAGCACTAGCCTAATGAATAAGAGAGAGAAAAGTAGCCAACATTGTCTATATGCTATTAAAAGATATTTTATCTACAACTATACTGATAAATAAAGCCAGTACTAACTCCTAAATTAATGTCCCCTAAAAATCTAGAAGTTATTTGCCTCTAGTCACAAAAGCTAAAGGACAACCCACACCTAACACATAAACAGAGAAAAATGATTATGAGAGCCAGAAATGAGTTTAATATCTTATGTAACACTGAACTATATACTCTAAATTCATTAAAATGGTAAATTTTATTATATTTCACCACAAATTTAAAAAAATTCTATGTAAGCTCTCCTCTGAATCTTGTTGGTTTCCCCTGGAAATATATATGTAAACCAATTAGAATACATTAAAGAACACAAACCCATTAAATTTAATGTGTTTAAATTTTAAATGGTTGAAAACTTTTAGTGATTTAAATTAATAGAAGCTTTCTGATCTCTTAAGGAAAGTGTTTATTAGGTATTATCTATCTCCAAGGAAGACATAAGCAAATGAAAAAAGCTCAAATTGCAGCAAAGGAGATTTAGTTTTGACATTAATTCTAACTAGAAAAGTAATTAAACATTATGATAAGGTATCATGCAAATCTCTGCCCTTAGGGATACAAGAATAGGATGGATTATCTTGGAAGGATTAGATGCAATTCTACAGGAAAAGTTGAAATAAACTAGAGAATCACTTAAGCCCATTTCCAGTTTTGGAATTCCAAGTTCTACATTCACAGCCCAACAGTGTCTCTACAAGACATTCCACCTATAGAAAGTTATTCTAATCTATAAGTCATTTCATTTTAACACCATTTATTCACTTTATGTACTCACTTAGGAACTGAAAAGTGACTATTTTTTTAAGAGGCAGTCTCATCAATCTCTAGCAGCATGGCTGCCAGCTCAAGACTAAACACTACAAATATGCTCAAACGAAAACAACACTTGGTTCTAAATTAAATAAACAGAAATATCTACACAATTTTGTCAACCTAAGACAAAAAAAATCTGTGTTAACATGATAGGCAATTTACAAGGCCAAAACATTCAATTTAGTCATTTTCAATAATGAAAACAAAAAAATTCTTACTTTTGAAAACAAAGGCATATATTTTCTATCTAAAATGAACATGTTAGGCCTGGCGCGGTGGCTCATGCCTGTAATCCTAGCACTCTGGGAGGCCGAGGCAGGCAGATTGCTCGAGGTCAGGAGTTCGAAACCAGCCTGAGCAAGAATGAGACTCCTGGCTCTACTATAAATAGAAAGAAATTAATTGGCCAACGAATATATATAGAAAAAATTAGCCATGCATGGTGGCACATGCCTGTAGTCCCAGCTACTTGGGAGGCTGAGGCAGGAGGATTACTTAAACCAGGCTGATGCCACGGCACTCACTCTAGCCTGGGCAACAAAGCGAGACTCTGTCTCAAAAAAAAAAAAACATATAATAAATAAAAAATAAAATGAACATTTTTAGGAGACTCATGTTCTTCACTTTAAAATAATGATTTTTAATGTACCACATTATTCTTAACAGTCATCAAACAACTGAATGGTGGTTATTTATTACAACCCAAGACAGGCACTGATGAAGCCACAGGAAGATTATCTCCAGTTCAACAAGTTAACCACCACAGCAAATTGAGAGATTTTTTTGCCAACCTGTACTCGGACTATGTTAACAGTTGCCAAAGTTAGAAATTAAATGATACTTGAAACAACACATATCTATACTCCAGATGTTTACTTCAGCAACACACAAAATATTTTGAACAAGTATGCATGCATGATTGTATGTGTATATGCATTTACCTAGATTTAATTAATTATGATGAGGTTTGGTTTTTTTTTGTAAAAAAAAAAAAAAAAAATCTGCCAAGATGAATTTGGCCAGGTCATCACACGAATCAAAATACAGTACTAGATTATGGAGCTAACTTGCTTTTATAAGAAAGAAAAGTACAAGCCTTCCTGCTTTCAGTTCACAAATGATTTTTCATTTTATAATCAAAGAAAACAAAGAACATGCCTTCTATAGCCAAAAATATAAGATAATGTGACTTAAAGTTGAATTATTACTTAATTGCCTAGATTCTTAAGAGGCTACTGACTTGCAAGTTCTTTAAAACCAGAATACATTTTAAAATGGCTCACTCCTTTGCTCAAAAACGTATCTTGTTTTATACAGAGTATGTCATCAGTATACATGTTATTTCATGTCTTTGAACTTGTTTTTTATTTAAAAATTCAAACAGAATTTTTATAATCCAACTATATTTTTAAGTTTTTTCTTCTTATCCACACTGGGCTTCACCTATTTCTCACTTTCCACAACATCTAAAAACAATCTTAGGTGTTAAACATACACACCTCAAGCATATAAAATTCATTATACTGGTTTTGTGGCCATAATAATTGTACTAATAAAGACTGACTCTAAAGAACTAAAAACTTAGGACAGCATTTAAATTGTCCAATTCACCAGGGGTGGGGAGAAATAATGATCCTCGCTATCAAACTTGCAACAACAAAATGCAAAGCTTCCTATGCTAAATCAGTGTAAACAAGGAAAACAAAGAGTCAGGGTGGGAAACAAGCAGGCAAGAGAACAACTCTCCTCAAGATACAACTTTACTTCTATATTTCAGAATAACAGCTCTTCTCGGTGTGTTCAATAACCCATGTCACTCTCTGACTAAACACTGTAGGTTGGCTGGTAGTCAGAAAACTACAGTAGGTTATGTTCCCTGCCTGAGATCATCCTGACATAAAGATTACAAGTGGAAGCCGGGCAAGGTACCTCACACCTGTAATCCCAGGTACTTGGGAGGCTGAGGTAGGAGGACTGCTTGAGTCCATGGAGTTCAATACCAGACTGGGCAACATAGGGAGACCCAGTCTCTAAAAAAAATTTAAATAAAAAAATCAAAAGAAAAATTTTAAAAAGATACAACTGGAGATCACAAATGATTATTTAACTCTGAAGACTATTTCCTACATCCACTATCTCAAAGAGTTTTCTAAACATCTAGAAATTCAATCCTACTCTTGCTATAATAAATGACCTTAAAGATAAAGTAAGACCCACCAAAGATGCTGCACAGGAAAAAAATTTATATATCACCTTTGGTACAGCCACAGCTACTAGCCTCCCATTAACAGATAAGCATCACTCAGGATAGTGCTAGGTGAGGAGTGGGATAAAAATTAGGCTTGCAGCCTCTTTACAGGCATTGTTTTGAGGCATTGAGTGGACATGGAATAAAGTGGAGGTTAGTTGCGCAAGTGATGCCAAGAGAAACAAGATTCCACATGTCAGGAGACTGAGTGCCCAACAAAGAGCAAAGGGCACTCACTCCACTGCTTTTTTTCCCAAAGAAAGATTAGTTGCCTCACCTGAAATCCTTTCAAAGAAAGGCTAATCATGTCCACCCTGAGTGAACTCAACAACCCCTACTCAGAGTACAAGGGAAAGCTTTGCTTATCAAAAATAGCAAGTGCTACTTCCAAAGCCAAGAAACATTCCTTTTTGTTCGGATAGTCTCCTACCCCAATTCACTCTTCTGCAAGATCTATAAAGCCAAAAATACTTGGTTCCCAGCCTAAGTCAAGTTCTCCATTTCCCCAGACGTGTATCAACCCAATTTTCTTTCAGATAAATTCCTATTTCCACTGTTCTGGAGACTTTGCTCAAAGTTCCCTAGTTGAAACCTTTGCCCAGGGCTCCAATCCCTTCAGAAAGTTCCCTCCCCTGAGATAATCTCCTTTCCCCCACTTTTCCTAAGGTTTTCCCCAAGCCCTGTCCTCCATTTGTAGATTTACTAATAGATCTCAGAGCTCCCTTGGTACAACTCTTCAAAAAGCATTCTCCTTCACCACAACTCACTTGTCTTCCCTCATAGTTATTTCCTTTTCCCTATCTAACCTCCAATGGAGACACACACAAATGATCTGTTCTTCTCAGCTCCTAACTCCCAAGTCTCTCCCAGGCCTCAGGTTCTTCCACAACACCTAATCCTCCCAGAGTTTCCTCCCTGTTCTGTCATCCTCATCCCCTAACCCCAACCTTTTTCCCACTCCCCAAATCCAGATTTCCTGTACTTTTTATACTCTTGGCCAACATCATAACATCTTTCTCCCAGGTCTACCCCCTATGCCTCGATGCCCAAGTCTTTTCCCCTCTTCCCACGTTCCTCGGCCCCTGATCCTCGAAGAACCTCAGGAACTTGTACCCCACCTCCTTTTCGCCCCTCCTGCCTCCGTGGCCCCTAACTCTTCGCTAACCCTGCTCAGCCAAATTTCTCCCCATTATCCCAGGGTTCCACCACTCGCCCTCCCCGCACCGGGAAGGAGATGCCCCTCAATGCCCGCCCGGCCCTGCCTGCCGCCGTGCTCGGGTGTCCCGTCCCTTCCCCTCCCCTCGGGGCCCCGAGGCCGCTGCCAGCGCTGGCGCGGAGGGGCCGGCTCACCAGTTGGTCATGTCCAGGAAGAAGGCGCAGCCGGCAGGGTTGAGCTGGAAGCCAAGCAGCCTCTGGAACTCGGAGATGAGCACGTCCTTGTCGGTAGTGCCTAGGCAGCTGAACTTCTGCATCAGCTCCGGGTCCAGGTCCACGTCCATGCCCTCCATGGCGGGGGCCGGACACCCGCTTCCCCGCCTCCTCACAACCGAGCTGCCGCCGCGCCGCCGGGCCCGGGGACCGGGAGGGGGCCCGCTGCTAGCCGGCGCCGCGACCCCGCTCCTTTGAGGTAGGCCCCGGGCCTCTCACCGCCTCATAGGAGTAAACTCACTCAGCCACTCACTCACTCTCGCGCTCCCCCCCTCCCACCCCCCCCCAGCGCCGCCGCCACCGCCACCGCCGCCTCTGGCTTGTCCACCGCCTCCGCCTCCTCCCGCGCCGCGCCCACTGCGCAAGCGTCGCCCGCCTAGGCCCCGCCCCTTCCTCTCCCGGAGGCCCGCCCCTCAGTGGCGTCACAACCCCGTGACGTCTCCCGCGTGACCTCACCGCGGCGGAGCGAGGGGGCTGGAAGTGGGAAGGAGAAGAGCGATGGCCCGCGGCGTGGCTGGCTTCTGGCCAGACCTTCACCCGTCCTCAGCCCACCCTCAAGGGGAGGAGTAAAACTCTAGAGTCGCGGGAGAAACTCAGGGATTTTCGTCTGTAACAGCTCCACCATTTTGCTGGTGGGGAAACCGAAATCCCGGTTGGGGCACGGATCATGGGAAGGTCAAGTAGCAAAACGCACTCAGAACTCAGCCGTCCCAGCCAGCATTTGCCTCTTGCGCTTGAAGGACTTATTTGGAGAGCTGCTTTCCTGGAGGGATGCTACCTTAAAAGCCTTGGTTCCCAGCCACTGTTCAAGATGATTACTACAGTTAATTGGTGCTGTTTGTGTTATGCAACGTTAGCATAGTGTCTCTGGAAAATAAAAGAAGTCTTGAAACAAACATCAAATATAGGTTCATATGAAAACCACACATAATCCTCCACCCACTCTGTCAGGAACAACTCTTTCAAACTAAAGGTGAAGTCATGAAAATTTGGCATGCCTTGTTCTGTTTTTAAAATAGAAGGCCAAGTATTACTGTATATATGGTATGCCCGCCTGGTAAAGGTCTCATTTCAAGATGAAAGAATGGAAAAGGAAGCCTAGAGACAAACTTATGTACCCCCTTCTGTCAGCAAGTGTGTTTTTTTTTTTTTTTTTTTTTGAGACAGAGTCTCACTTTGTTGCCCAGGCTAGAGTGAGTGCGGTGGTGTCAGCCTAGCTCAGCAACCTCAAACTCCTGGGCTCAAGCAATCCTGCTGCCTCAGCCTCCCAAGTAGCTGGGACTACAGGCATGTGCCACCATGTCCAGCTAATTTTTTCTCTATATATTAGTTGGCCAATTAATTTCTTTCTATTTATAGTAGAGACAGGGTCTTGCTCTTGCTCAGGCTGGTCTAGAACTCCTGAGCTCAAACGATCCGCCCACCTCGGCCTCCCAGAGAGCTAGGATTACAGGCTTGAGCCACCGTGCCTGGCCAGCAAGTGTTTTTTAAACACTGCTAGTTGCCCAACACTGCTAGGTCCAAGGTGGGGAGTGGGGAAATAAGAAGTGGTTTCCTCCCTTCAAGTTGCTCTCTGTTTTACAATTATGAGAAGAAAGATCCAGAGAGCTCCTGTGCCTTGCCCAAAAATAGAGAGCAGCAAAGCTAGAATCCAGCTTTCTGATTCCTTATGAAGTATGTTTTCCACAATTTCAACAAAAGACATGGCTGGAATAAGTGACTGGTAGTGTCGAGGATGCCAGGAGGTTTTGGAAAGGGAAAGCATTCAACCTCCTGTGTTTCACTGGCAAGTTAGACAGTGGCTTAAAAAGCCTAGCTTGTGGGGTCACACACATTTGGAACTCAAATCCTTATTCTGCCAATTATTGGTAATAACAGTGCCTGCCCAGATAGGATTGTTGTGAAGATTAAATGAAGTAACAATACTTAAACTCAGTACAATGCTCCACAAGAAACAATAATGGTAACTAGTATTGTGGCTGTAAACATGAGATGTCTATGGTATTACACAGTGATACAAATAGGCAGGGATTACTTCTTCACCTCCTCCTTCTACTTCATTTCCCTTCCTGGTTCTCTATTACAATATGAAATATATGCCCTTTTTTTTCCCAACATGACTATCTTATGGGAAATGGACACCTTAAACAGCATACAATGATAAATAATACTTAACTATGCACAATATATAGAAGTTATAAACATTTTCTAAGAAACCGTTCGTGGGCCTTTAAGATCTATGTAGAAGTTTGGATCGTTGCCACAACCTAATTTTTGGGTGGTCACAATGTTGGAATAGTTCACTAATATTAAAGAAAACTCAGTCTCCCTCAAGGGTGAACACACATTTTCTCAATCTTCTAGATAATGGACTGAAGAAACAGAAAGATTATAAAAATGTCAATATAAGAACTGAAAGGAACTGAGACTGTTTAGTCCAACCTCCCCATTTCACAGATGATGAAATTGAAACCGAGAGCGGGGAATTGACTCAACCACGCACAGAAGATCACACAGCTAATAGGGGGTTTCCAAACTCCCAGTGTAGCACTCCATCCACTATACTCTGCTACATTCCCTTTATATATATTCCCTGGAGTTCACTTTAGGCCTTGCATACAAAATAATTAAAATTTGCTGACCACTACCCTCAGGAAGTAAAGCTTACAGCAGTATTACAAAAGGGCTTCTAGGTACCATCTCAGAATTACATCAAGGGGATATGCTTGGAGCTGCCACTGCCTAGAATATGCCTAAGATCAGGCAGTTTCTCTCCGAAATTCTTCGGCTGGTGATCTTCTGTAAGAAATTTAAATGAACACCAGATCCCAGTTCACATCAGACTCAGAGTTTCTTAAAGAGATTAGTCCATTCTCTCATTAAGAAGTTGAGAGTTGGCCGGGCGCGGTGGCTCACGCCTGTAATCCTAGCTCTCTGGGAGGCCGAGGTGGGAGGATCATTTGAGCTCAGGAGTTCGAGACCAGCCTGAGCAAGAGCAAGACCCCATCTCTAATATAAATAGAAAGAAATTAATTGGCCAACTAATATATATAGAAAAAATTAGCCGGGCATGGTGGCGCATGCCTGTAGTCCCAGCTACTTGGGAGGCTGAGGCAGCAGGATTGCTTGAGCCCAGGAGTTTGAGGTTGCTGTGAGCTAGGCTGACGCCACGGCACTCACTCTAGCCTGGGCAACAAAGCGAGACTCTGTCTCAAAAAAAAAAAAGAAGTTGAGAGTCTAACAGAAAAATGATTCACCTCACCAGGACAGCCTAAATTGCCTCCAGATCTTCAAGTCCTTAAGACTTAGAATTGCCAAGGCCAGCTAGTAATATCTGTGATTATGCCACAGCATAACTGATACAGAGAATAGACAGTCCAAATAGACTTTAGGGTATATATATATATTTTTTTTTTTTTTTTTTGAGACAGAGTCTCACTCTGTGGCCCAGGCTAGAGTGCCGTGGTGTCAGCCTAGCTCACAGCAACCTCAAACTCCTGGGCTCAGCCGATCCTCCTGCCTCAGCCTCCCAAGTAGCTGGGACTACAGGCACGCACCACCATGCCCAGCTAATTTTTCTACATATTTTTAGTTGGCCAATTAATTTCTTTCTATTTTTTTAGTAGAGACGGGGTCTCGCTCTTGCTCAGGCTGGTTTTGAACTCCTGACCTTGAGCGATCATCCCGCCTTGGCCTACCCAGAATGCTAGGATTACAGGCGTGAGCCACTGCGCTTGGCCGAGTTTAGGGTATATTTTATAATAATAACTTGTACTACAAACCTTGTAAGTATATATCCAACCATAACTGCCCTACATAACTGTCCATTAGCCTCTGATGATTGAACCAAAGGGAGATACCTAATCTAGGATCAATCAATCAAAATCTATCTTTTTCTCCCTCTCTTTCTCTTTCTTGCTAGAATTTGGAATTGGAAATCAGTGAGTTCCTGGAATAGACCTGGGCTGTTTCCCTGAAAGCGAGTGATATAAATACAGGAATAGGGACCACCTTTTTCTTCACCTATGAAAAGGAGATAATGTCCATCTACAGAAAGAGAACCATGAATCAGAGAGAAGCCAAGATGGGAAACTTGAAGGCATGAAAGAGAGAGGTTCCTGTCATTCTGAGGCTGGTGGTTCTACTTTCCTTGGATTCCCATAAGATTCTCAGGTTCCATTCAAAATACATCATCTCCTAGATTAAGTCAAAGAAAGAATCAAGTCATTAAAAAAGGACTTAAACCAAGACGGACAGATCGCTCAAGGTCAGAAGTTTGAAACCAGCCTGAGCAAGAGCAAGACCTTGTCTCTACTAAAATTAGAAATTAATTGCCAACTAAAAATATATAGAAAAAATTAGCCGGGCATGGTGGTGCATGCCTCTAGTCCCAGCTACTCAGGAAGCTGAGGCAGGAGGATCACTTGAGCCCAGGAGTTTGAGGTTGCTGTGAGCTAGGCTGACACCATGGCACTCTAGCCCAGGAAACAGAGTGAGACACTGCCTCAAAAAAAAAAGGACTTGGCCAGGTGTGGTGGCTCATGCCTGTAATCCTAGCACTCTGGGAGGCCGAGGTGGGCAGATTGCTCAAGGTCAGGAGTTCGAAACCAGCCTGAGCAAGAGCAGGACCCCGTCTCTACTATAAATAGAAAGAAATTAATTGGCCAACTAATATATATAGAAAAAGATTAGCCGGGCATGGTGGCACACGCCTGTAGTCTCAGCCACTCGGGAGGCTGAGGCAGTAGGATTGCTTGAGCCCAGGATTTTTTTTTTTTTCTTT
>VSMD01099478.1:0-24530 GCA_008750895.1 Mirza zaza
TCGAGACCAGCCTGAGTAAGAGCGAGACCCCATCTCTACTATAAATAGAAAGAAATTAATTGGCCAACTAATATATATAGAAAAAAAAAAAATTAGCCGGGCATGGTGGCACATGCCTGTAGTCCCAGCTACTCGGGGAGGCTGAGGCAGCAGGATCACTGAGCCCAGGAGTTTGAGGTTGCTGTGAGCCAGGCTGATGCCACGGCACTCACTCTAGCCTGGGCAATAAAGTGAAACTCTGTCTCAAAAAAAAAAAAAAAAACTTACTTTGCAAGTTGAAAAAAGAGTGGATCGGAGGTTAGATTAAAAGGCAGTTTGTAGATAAAAATCTTCATGCCTTTAGCATAGAAACAACAGCTAATGCTGAGACAGTTATCCCCTAAAAGAAAACAAGCAGCAAAAGGCCACAAAGATCCTTGAGGAAAAAAGAACTGGTTTAGAGAAAACAGTACTGCATGGAGTCAGTAAAGTAAATGAAAGGAAGTCAAGGAAATATGGAGTTTCAAAGAACGGTTAGTTAACAGCACCCAAATATGGTTCCACGTGCAAGGAAAACAAAGAGAAAAAATGTTACTGCAAATATCAAGAAAACCACCAAATTTATTTTAAGAGATCAACTTCTGCAGTACAGTGGGGATAGATGGGTAATGGATATTAGAATACAGGGGTCAAGAGAAATGATTATGAGGAAATGGTGGAGACTGCCATAAAGAACTCATCCATGGGAAAAAATGAGAAAGAGAGAGAAGTGGTTGGAAGCTAGAGAGGGTAGCTGGGTGAAAGTATTTTAATATTTCCCTTGTTAAATAAACTCTTATTATTTTTTAATTAATTTTTTTTTATTTTTTAGATGAGAGAAATGTCCAGATAAACTCATATTATTTCTAACAAATTGTCTATAGATTCCTTTTAGTTTTTCATTAAAATTATCATATCAATTATATAATCCCTTTCTTTTTCCAATAGAGGAGAGTCCAAAGAGGCAAAATGCTAATATTGTTCTGAAAGGTAACTGAATAAATACACACTTGTCTATCTCTCTTTTCCCAAAATGCATGGAAATGAACCAAAAGTGAAGAAGAAAACTATATATATAGAAACTAGGAAATGAATATCATCTCATACTGAAGACACTGAAAAATACTAATTTCTACAATCTGTAAGAGAATGTGGGTCAAGCAAAAGAACTGCCAACTGGTCCCCATCTATTCTAATACTGAGTAGAAGCTAACTTTGAAACATAGGCGGAGGGCTAAGTAGCACCATCAAACCTTGCACAGAAGACCGAAGGCCTGCAAAGAAGTGGAAAGCATCCAGCACAGGAACCATGTGGACACCAAGAGTATCAGGGCAGGGAACAGAAAACAGGATCACAAGAATAAGTCATCTTAGTCCTTCCTGACCTAAAGTTCTAATCGGGAACATTCCCCAGGATAACTGGCCCTGGCTCTAGGGAGTGGGGGAGGGCAAGTGCCATGTTTAAGAGGACATGCTCCAGATTTAGTGAGAAAGTATATGGAGACAACATATGAGGCTATGCACAGTCCCTTATCTTCCATGCAGTTTTGAAGGGTGAAGAAATCATAAACTGCCAATATTAATCTCTATGGCAAAAGTTCTAAGGGTACTATTAATATAGTTCCTAAGTAAACAGGAAAAAAGAATAATCCACATTATTCCCAAGTAGCAGTCCTGGATGGAATTTCCTTCCTTTTCCTCTTTCCTTTTTAAGAACTATCTCTTAAACACCTAGTATGTATGAGACATTGTGCTAGACACTGGGAATCCCACACAAAACAGGGCCTAGTGGGGAAAATATATATTAAAGCCACACAAGTGTACTGAGTAATATAAAAGAGATGGACAGATGGACAGAGCTATACCCCATCTGACAGATGGCCTGCTGAATCCAGAAGTTTTCACATGAATAATGAGGACAAAAGAACCAACAAGGGCTTTACAAATTAAGTACATAAAGAAGGCAGTGTAAGAGAGTCTACTAAACTAAAACCAGTTAGTGCTAGGCTTTCACAGAATTATCTCAGGAAAGAGAACACACAAATTAGCAGAGTTACAAGCCTTTTGGCTTGTAAGCCTTCTGTATTAAATATGTAATTCTTGGGGCATACCAGGATCTAACTCTAGTTATTGGACCATATATAATGGAAGTGGTTGGGAGAGTGTTGAGAAATACTTACTTCCCCTTGCAAAATAATTTTCCCCAGATAAAAAGTGTACTAGTCTGCTAAGGTGGCCATAACAAAGTACCACAGACTAGGTGGCTTAAAGAACAGAACTTTATCTCACAGTTTTGGAGGCCAGAAGTCAAAGCTCCAGGTATTGGGGCAGGGTAGCTTCCTTGCGAGGGCTGTAAGGGAAGGATCTGTTCCAGCCCTTCTCTTTGGCTCGTAGAGGGCCATTTTCTCCCTAGGTCTTGTCACATCTGTGTCCAAATTCCTCCTTTCTATAAGAAGAAATTATAGAGCCCACCCCTAATGACCTCATTTTAACTTGATTATCTCCATTAAGACCTTATCTCTAAATAGGGCCACATTCTAAGGTACTGGGGTTAGGACCTCAACATATGAATGAGGGGGTCATAATTAAACCCATAACAAGGAATAATAACATATTTTTAGTAAAGCATAAGAAAAGATAAAGATTTGATTTTTGTCCCAGTTCCAGGCACACAGCTCCTAAAACCTTTGGAATTTCCTGGGTGATAAGATTATCTTTTGTATGCTGATAAGATGACTGGTGGCTGGGGGCCTCTAGATAGCTTCAGAATGGGGACTTGTGGACAGAAAGACCAAGACAACATTAGTGGGTTGGAACTTACAGCCCCAACCCCTGGGGAGGGGAGAAGGGCTAGAGATTAAGGTAAGCACCATTTGCCCAATGATTTAATCAATTATACTTACATAATGAAACCTCCATAAAACCCCATAAGGACAGGGTTTGGAGAGCTTCCAGACTGGTGAACACATGGAGGTGCTGGCTCTTGCACCTGGAGAGGGCAAAAGGCTCTGTGCCCCTCCGGGGCCCCTCCAGGCACCTTGCCCTGTGCATCTCTTCTATTTGGCCATTCCTGAGCTGCACCCTTTATAATAAACTGATAATAATAAGTGTCTCAGTCCATTTGCGTTGCTATAATGGAATATGTGAAGCTGGGTAATTTATAAAGAAAGGTTTATTTGGCTCATAGTTCTGCAGGCTGTACAAGAAGCATGGTGCCAGTATCTGCTTCTGGTGCGGCCTCAGACTGTTTGCACTCACAGAAGAAGGGGAAGCGGAGCCCATGTGTGCCGAGATCACAAGGCAAGAGAGAAAGCAAGAGAGAGCAGGGAAGTGCAGGGCTCTTTGAACAACCAGCTCTCTTGGAAACTAATAGAGCAAGAACTCACTCATCCCCCTACCCAGGCAGGGAATTAATCTACTCCTGAGGGATAGCCTCCATGACCCAAACTCCTCCTATTAGGCCCCACCTGCAACACTGGAAATCAAATTTCAACATGAGATTTGGAGGGATCAAACAAATCATATCCAAACTATTGCAATAAGTAAAGTGCTTTAGTGCTTTTCTGAGTGCTGTGAGCCATTCTAGCAAATTATCAAACCTGAGGTTAGGGTCCATGGAAACCCCCAAATTTGCAGTCAGCTGAGCAGAAATGCGGATAACCTGAGCACCTCGTTTGCAGGTGGCACATGAAATTGGAGCAGTACTGTGGGACTGAGCTTTTAACATACAGGATCAGATGCTAACTACAAGTAGATAGTACCATAGTTTAATTGAATTGTTGGAAATAGAGTTGATGTCTAGAGAATTGGAGAAATGGTTGGTCTTGGAAAAGACACCACACATTTGGTGTCAGGAGGAAAACACACTCAGGAAGATTAGAAGGAAGGAGGGGCTTCTTTACAATCAGGGGAGGCCTCATGGTGTCAAGAGTTCGGAGTGTCCACCAAGTTACATTGTTCTCCAAATCTTCTCTAGTGTCCCCGTTCCAATTCCCAGAGTCTTGCTTTTTCCTGATTCTGTGTCCCAACTTTTGCTTACATGACCTGCTGACTAACTGATAGAGTAACTTAGCAACCCTAAAGATCAAATCTTGAGTTTAGTTTTCAGCTACTTCAGCCTTAGGGTTGTTTGGTATTTTAGTTTTTGTTTGTCTTTAGAAACCAAAAAATAAACAACATAGCATCAAAGGACCCAATGGCACCTAAGAAAAATAAACTGAATCAAAGGATGAGAAGGGACTGAAAAGGATGAAGACAATCTTGGAGAATGATTAGTCATTTTAACAGAAACTCAGAATCTATAGACATGATATTAAGAACAGTAAGAGAAGTTAAGTAGTTGGATAGGTATAAGGCTGTTATACAAAAGTCAACTGCACTTCTAGATACAGAAGAGAATCTAGATGCAGACCCAAATACATACAGCATGAAATTACACGGTCTCGGGCGTCAGGACAAGCCGTTAGCCATTCAGGAAAAAACACAAATCTGAATCTTATATAAATTGCTTTCGGATATTACAAGACAAAAACTGAATACTTCTACAATGTGTGAGTAGCAAAGGGTTTTAAAAGCATGGCAGAAGACCCAGAAGCCATATGGAATTTGACTACTTAATAATTTAAAAGTTCTTTATAGCACAAAAATAAACACAAAACAAAAACCCCCCACAAAGTTAAGAGATCAAAGACAATCTGGGAGGTGGCATATTATCATAATCTGTGGTGTCCCTTTTGTCATTGAGTCCTGTTTGAATGCCAGTTCTAAAACTATGAATTTGGGCAAATTCCTTAACCTCTCTGAACCCCAGTTTTCCTTGTGTAAAAAATGAAAATAAGCCTACTTTCTACAGACCAATGTCAGGATTAAATGGGATAATGTATGTAAAGTATTTAGCAGAGCCTAGCCTAGCACTCAATAAATGCAAGGGAAAAGATCTGCAATATTTGACAAAAACACTTATTATAAGTTAATAAGAAAAAGCAATGCATGTTTTAAAAATGACAAAATATGTGAATAGTCATCTTGTATAAGTAGAAATAACAGTGATGAATAATCACATGAAAAAATACGTAACTTTACTAATCAAAATATAAAATAAAACAGGATATGTGATTGTACTTATTAGACTGGCAAAGATTTAAAAGCAAAAATTGATAATGGCTGAGCTAGTCAGAATGTAGTAAAAGAATCATTCTCTTGCATTTTACTGAGGTATAAATTGATACACATTTTAAGATAATTTGTTGGTGCTTATTAAAATTTAAATGTTCACATATGTTTACCGTAACAGTTTCACTTCTAGAAATTTATCCTACTGAAATACCTATTCAAGGAAGCAAAATATATAATAACTGCAAGAATGGCTACAGAAAAAAATCAAAATTACAAATAATGAAGTATATCTATAAGGAAATTCCTTTTCAGTGGACTTTTTTTTTTTTTATATATGGGATCTTGCTCTGTCGCCCTGGCTAGAGGGCAGTGGCATCATCATAGCTCACAGCAACCTCAAATTCCTGGGCTCAAGTGATCCTCCTGCCTCGGCCTCCCCAGTGGCTGGGACTGCAGGTGCACACAACCAAACCTGGCTAATTTTTCTCTTTTCTGTAGAGATGGGGTCTCACTCTTGCTTAGGCTAGTCTTGAACTCCTGGCCCCAAGTGATCCTTCCACCTCTACCTCCCAAAAAGCTAGGGTTACAGGAGTGAGCCACTGTACCTGGCCTCAGAAAACTTCTGTTCACAATACTACCATAGAAATTCAAGATATATACAAAAATAAGTACGTAAATATAGTATGATTCCCTTTTGGCAAAAAAAAAAAAAAGTAATTATAACATGTATGTTAATATATTCATAGAAAAAAATCTATCTCTAGAGGTTAATATTGTAGAGTTTTTTCCACCTTTAGGGTTTTTATGTTTAAATCATAAGCATCTATAAATTAATAATTATATATGAATAATAATTTATAACTGAAATACAAGGGGGGGACACGAAAGTTGGTCTCTCAAGAGGAAAAAGATAGCATCTAATACTCAAGCAAAATGGAGGCAGACACCAGCCTGTAAAAGTCATTACTTGACAAGCTTCTGCATACTGACAGTTAAGATGCAAATCAAACTTTTCGTATACCATACCCAGTGAGAGATGTAGTATAAATTAACCACTACTTTAACTTAAAAAAAAGCTACACCACTTTTTCTTAATTTATACCTTCATTAATCCTGAGAGGGAGAGAGCTTTCTCTTCCTCATCTTATTTGCAATTAACTCAATTAATTAAAGCATGTCTGTGCAAATGTTTTGCCATGCTAAGAGAAGAAAAGTGCTAGATTGTATGCATCTTTAAGCTTATGTGGAACAGCAATAAGCATATAAGCTGTTTCAAGGAAAAGGGAGTTTTACTGCTCCACATCAGTGAAAGCACATATGTTTATTCTAATATTCCAACATGAAGCTTTATATTTAAAAACTGAATGCTATTTTTAAGCACAGTAGTCTTTATGAGTACAGTCCCAATTCTTCACAGACGTGTGACTGTTGCCCAAAGTTGCAATTTCATTTTGCTCCCAAAACAATCTCTGCCTTCATATACAGTACCTCTAAATTCATCCTATGTTGTAATCAGACCATTAACATATCGTAGGCCATTCCTGTTTCCTTTGCTAATGCAAGTCTTTTATTCCTAATCCTAAAAATGTTTCATTTAAAAAAAGCACTGAAGGGAATAAATGCATAGATATGGAACTTGCTCAACAGTCTCTAGTGTAGGCAGATACAAAAGATGTTTGTGTAGTGGAAATTCAGAAATCAGATTGCTTTACTTGCCCCTGTTTTTTCAAGGACAGTAGAAGGAACAGGTGTAACCATGGAAATGTTCCTTCCAAAAACATAAATCTTCCAAAGCCTAGAAACATCAAGGAAACCAAGAGCTCTAGCCTTCCAGCAGAGAACTCAACATCACCATGACACAGAGTAGCTAAAAAGAAATCTTTTCCAAAACAGAAAGAAAAGTGCTACAAAAACAGAGCCTTCCGCTTTTACCCCAGGCGGGATGCTTTTATTTTTGGCTTAAAACACTTATTTAGCAACTATAGAAATGAAATACACGTCTAAAATTTTCTTTAGAAAGACTATTATTCAGTAGGTAGATCCAGTCACTTTATTTAGATAACTGTGATGTGAAATTTAAATCCTAAATTAAAGTGGGATATTCCTCATTTACTGATTGAAATGGGAGTAATCCTGCAGGGGACATGGATTCCTCCTGGGAGAAAAGGAATAGAAGCAGAGCCACTAGGTGAGAGATTTTGGAGGCCTAGACTGCAGGGGCAGTAATGGAAATGGCGATAAGAGGAAATTTTAGAATATATCCTATTTTTTATAGTAAAGTCAACAGGCAGGCACTCGCCTTCCTTTAACCTGAAGTCAATGAAAAGAACGTGATCACAGGGTCAGGCGTGGGCTGACCTCAACCCCTGTGCTTATTGTAAACTGTGGGGCAACAGATCTGAAAAATCATATGGGCATCTTAGAAATGGATTAGTGAAGAAAGAACACACAGAAATATAAGAAAGAAAACTATGGCAGGATGGTGAAGTCTAATATACTACTACATTATAGTAAAAAAATCTCGTATTCAAGGGAGAAATGCATTGAATGTCTGAATTTAAAGTGACAAAAAACAATGACTTCCATCTAAATGCCATGGTCTCTGGTCTATATAGAAGGAAAAGTCTATATTCAGGTATGCTTTGTGTATAAATTAGATTTTCATATGTCAAACCACTATTTCAATATGTATTGTTACATTATTGCAGTGATAATTTCAGAGATCTATTTCCCATGAAAACCTATGGCCTCCTCAAGATATAAAATTCCAAAGAAGTCTGTCAGAAGACCTTTAAAAATACATGTTTAACAGAAAAACAATTTCTAATAAACAGATGAAATATTACCAACAATATGTTATATTATGATACATTCAAGATGATACCCAAAATTTTTAACCACTGCTATGGGTACTGATCAGAAAGCAGGCTGACTCCAGTACCAGAATAGGATCCTGGAGGCCTCTAAATGGCCACGTATTAACCCTGTAGCTACTGGAAGGTTGGGGAGGGGTTCAATGGAAAGACATTCAGAGGGCTCAGCATAGCGCCATTTACTAACCAGCATGCAAGTCTTTCAATATTTTAACAACAAGTATGGCTGTTCCAGAGCATGGAAGGCAGAGCATCAGTCCTGGGCATGTACACATGATACAATACTCTGCAGCTACAGTATCTATTAATATTTAATGACATCAAGAGTCATCCATGGACCCTGCCTCTACAAAAAAAATAAATAAAAATAAAAAATTAGCCAGGCATAGTGGTGTGTGCCTCTTGTCCTAGCTATTTGTGGTAGGAGGATCCCTCAAGCCCACGAATTCAAGGTATAGTGAGCTATGATCTACTACGGAGTAGAGAATACTTCAGTCTGGGCAGCAGAGTGAGACCCCGTTTCTACGAAAATGAAGAAAATGAAAAAAGAGTCATCCATGATACACTATTATATGAATAGGGTAGATTACATAATAGTGTGCATATTCTGACCCTTTAAGTATGTTGGCATGTGTGCGGGTGGGAACAGACAGGACTGAGATTTATAGCCTATAGTAGGATTGTTGGAGATTTTTATTTTTTCTTAATGCTGATTTTTATTTTCCAAATTTCCTACAAGAAAAATAAATACAAGTTAAAATATGCTTAGAATTTAGTATTATACTATTTTATAAATTATGATTGGTAAAGAAATATGGAAAGGGGAATGCTTACCAGCCAAGAAGCTCTGATCCAGTCAAAGAAAGTAGTAATCTATACAATTGTTCTCCCTATTTTTCCTTTTTTATTACAAATAGTAACACTGTCATAGAAGCACTGTACTCTAATATCAATTCATTAAGATGCTAGGATCTGAACTGGAGTTCTATAAACCAGAAGCTGTACTGCACTTCCATAGAACCATGGAATTTTACACCACAAAAGACCCTTAGAAGATCACATCCTCTGTGTTTGGTGGGGTAGGTGTCTGCTCAGGCACATGTGGAAGGATACTAACCCTTCTGCTGAGTTTGTTAAAACTCAAGAATCTGCCTTTAACTGACAACATATGATACTTCTACTCTATCTTCTTGACAGAAAGGATAAAATCAAATTATTTGCTAAACTATGCTTAATAGAAGTTTAGTCTCAAAACATTCAGGGAGGAGTGCTCAGAAGACATGGCATCCCTCTGTTCACCTGATAGATGTATCATCTGTCCCTGGATCATGCCACACAGCTGAAAAGGCACAGGATATTGGCTCCTCAAAGATTTGTCATGTAAAAAAAAAAAAAAAAGCTTCATGCTATTTACTGGAGGGTAGTTACGAAAAATAGTGTTCACAAGGTCATATGGGATCAATTTTATAAATACCTGAAGAAGAAATTTTCCCCAAGCCCAATACCTGAGAAAGTTGCATTTCTCCTGAGTAGTTGTTTTGCTTTTAACCTCAGTTGATGGCTTAGATAATAGCACATGGCTCAGAGCATGAAATCCAGAGCTCTGCTGTTTAGTAGCCATGTGACTCTGGGCAAGTCACTTAACTCTCTTGTACTCATATTTCTCAGCTGTTAAATGGGGTAATAATATCTATGTCATAGGATTATTTTGAGATCTAAATGAGCAAATACATGTAAAGCAATTTGAACAGTGCATAGCACATAGTAACTGCCATTATTAATCCAAACCTTTTTTCTCCTATGAAGAAATTGATACTGAACACAAAGATCTTCTCTTTTCAATAAAAGTAAGGCAGCTTTCTAATATCCAATGCTCACTCATACTTTTGAAAAAGCAGAGAACATAGTAACTTTATTTATAGCCACCACATTTGAGATAAGTTTCGATTTTTTTTTCATAGCTTTCTATTACCCAAAGAGGGGGGTGGGTGTCGCTGGGCAGACCTTGCTGGGGAAGACACACAAAGATTCGCTGCACACACAAATAAAAACAAAGACGTGCCTCAGGAAAAGAAAATGAGGAGTTATTTTTTTATTTCCTTCTCTTTTCTCTTTCCTCCCCCACCTTTCTGTGCATGTGTATCTGTCTGTCTCTCTCTTTCCTCCTTCCCTGCCTGCCTAGCATACATGGCAGACACAAAGGAAATAATCTGATTTTATTATTATTTTATTATTTCCTGTTTATCACACAGCTGGTTGAATCAACTCATTTCACTCACTTACATATATACAATAAACACTTTAGAATACAAAGAAATAAACATCACAACTGAAGAGACGATGCACTTGTAACAGTTAATGACTTTTCTATGGAGTGTTCCCCTTTGGAAAGCTTAAAGTGACAAAGAAAGATACACTGGATCTAGTTTCTTTCTTTCTTTTCTAAAAGTACAGATTCCATCATTCACTGAAAGTAATCTAATAAAAAATTATCTCTCTGAATTTCACATCATAGCCAAATCTATTATAAATGGGATTTGAGAGAACAAAGTCTAAACTTTCCTGGTATGCTCAGTTACGCTCAGTGTGTTGTCAAGCACGTTGCTGGGATCTTTGTATCATTTGTGACCACAGTTTGTATAAGGATTTCAATAATTTTTGTGCAAGTGAACAAAAGCCAGACACTGCTGGCTATTTAAAAAAAAACTTATTTGTCAAACATCATCAAACAAAAATTCTTTAAAATTTGCAAGTATAATTAATACATTCTTAATATTATTATAAAATTAAAATTAACTACTATTTTATCTCCTTCATTTTATAGGTAAGAGAGTTTATAGTTACGATGGTTTAAAGGACTAACTACCTCAGTGATTTTAGATAAGAGGCTTGAGAACATACATTAAGAACAAAAGGCACAGAAATGGAGAAGGGTTTCCAAGTAATGCAAAGAATGGACTGTGGTAGACAAACAGAAGCGTGCCCAGATCCCCCTTCATGGGAAGGACTTGCTGCCCAGCTGCAGAGAGAAGTTCAGCTGTCAGTAACTTCAGTCTCTCAGAAAGCTGCAGAAAGCCACCTTGCTCAAGGCAGCCCAGAGCAGGTAACTAGGCAAGGAGTGAGTATAAAGGGATGGCCTTTAAAGAGGTTTGCTGATTAATAAGTTTTGTTCAACAGCACAGTGAGCATAATTGAGGATACCAGAAAATGTTAAGCTTTGTTGTCTCAAATTCCATTTAGATTTGGCTATTGATATGAAATTCAGAGAGATAATTTTTCATTAGATTATTTCAATGATGGAAAGCATACTTAAAAAAAGAAAAGAAACTGGATCCAGTATATCTTTCTTTGTCACTTCGAGCTTTCCGAAGGGGAAAAATCCATGGAAAAGTCATTAACTGTTAGATGACATGATCTTGTACAGGAAAAATCCTAAGGAATCCATAAGAAACTATTAGTGCTACTAAGCAAGTTTACTAAGGTTGTAGAATATAAGATCAATATTAAAAAATCAATTTGAGGTTGGGCGCGGTGGCTCACGCCTGTAATCCTAGCACTCTGGGAGGCCTAGGTGGGAGGATCGCTCAAGGTCAGGAGTTTGAAACCAGCCTGAGCAAGAGCAAGACCCCGTCTCTACTAAAAATAGAAAGAAATTAATTGGACAACTAAAAATATATAGAAAAAATTAGCCAGGCATGGTGGCATGTGCCTGTAGTCCCAGCTACTCTAGAGGCTGAGGCAGGAGGATCGCTCGAGCCCAGGAGTCTGAGGCTGCTGTGAACTAGGCTGACGCCATGGCACTCTAGCTCGTGCAACACAGTGAGACTCTGTCTCAAAAAAAAAAAAGAATTTGATTTTTATTTCTATAAATAAACACAGGCAATGAACAATCCAAAAATGAAATTTAAAAAACTCCATTTACAGAAGCATTAAAAAGAATAAAATACTTAGAGATAAATTTAAACAGAAAAGTATAAGACTTGTGCAATGAAAACTATGAAACATCATTGAGGACCTGAAAAAAAGATCTAAATTTTGAGAAGATGACTTAAGTAAAAGAAAAGAAAATCTTTAAAATGAATTGAAAGACCTAATACTGTTAAGATGATAACACTACCCAAACTGATCTACAAATTCAGTGTAGTCCTAATCAAAATTCCAGCTGGCTTCCTTGCAGAAATTGACAACATGATCCTAGAGTTCATACAGAAATGCAAGGGACCCCAAATAGCCAAAATAATCTTGAAAAAGAAGAAAGTTGGCAAACTCACAGAGTTTCAAAAATTAGGGTGTGGTGGCTCACACCTGTAATCCTAGAATCTTGGGAGGCCAAAGTGGGAGGATTGATTGAGGCCAGGAGTTCCAGACCAATCTGGGCAACACAGTGAGACCCTCATCTCTACAAAAAATTTTTTTAAATTATCTGGGCACAGTGGGATATGCCTATAGTCACAGTTACTCAGGAGGAGGCAGACACAGGAGGATTGTTTTAGCCCAGGAATTAAATGTTACAGTGAGATACGATTATGCCACCGCACTCCAGCCTAAGTGATAGAATAAGACCCCATCTCTAAAAAAAAGAAAAAAAATTACTACAAAGCTACAGTAATCAATTGTGCGGTACAAGCATAAGGATAAACATACAAATCAACAAAATAAAATTGAAAGTCCATAAACCCATATAATTATGGTCAATTAAATTTTGACGTGAGTACCAAGACAAGTCAATGGAGGAAAGAATATTCTTTTAAATAAATGTTCCTGGGAAAACTGGATATTCACCTGTAAAAGGATGAAGGTAGACACCTATATCATAAATATACAACTGAAAATAGATCAAATACCTAAATGTAATAGCTAAAATTTATATATTTTATAACTTTAGGTGCTTTAAGACTTTTGTAACTCTAGAAGAAAACATAGGAATAAATCTTTACGACCTTGGATTAAGTAATAGTTTCTTAGATATGGCACCAAAAGCACAAACGATCAAAGGAAAAAATACATAAAATTTTTATCTATAAAGTTCTTTCTGCATCACAATATCAAAATTCCTGTAACTCAACACCAAAAAACCAAACAACCCAATTCAAAAATAGGCAAAGGACTTAAGTAGACATTTCTCCAGAGAAGATATACAAATGGCCAATAGGCATATGAAAAGATGCTCAACATCAACTAGCCATTAGAAAAATGTAAACAGGCTGGGCGTGGTGGCTCACGCCTGTAATCCTAGCACTCTGGGAGGCCGAGGCAGGAGGATTGCTCGATCAAGCTGAGGAGTTCGAAACCAGCCTGAGCAAGAGCGAGACCCCGTCTCTACTATAAATAGAAAGAAATTGGCCAACTAATATATATAGAAAAAAATTAGCCGGGCATGGTGCGCATGTCTGTAGTCCCAGCTACTTGGGAGGCTGAGGGAGAAGGATCGCTTGAGCCCAGGAGTTTGAGGTTGCTGTGAGCTAGGCTGACACCACAGCACTCACTCTAGCCTGGGCAACAAAGTGAGACTCTGTCTCAAAAAAAGAAAAGAAAAGAAAAATGTAAACCAAAACCACAGTGAAATACCACTTCACATCCAGTAGGATCACTATTATCAGTAAAACAGAAAATAATGTTGTCAAGGATGTGGAGAAATTGGAACTCTCCTGAACTGCTAGTGGAAATGTAATACAGTAAAGCTGCTGTGCAAAGCACTTCGGCGATTCCTCAAAAAGTTAAACACAGAATTGCATATGAATCCAAGCATATATTCCCCGTATATAACAAAGCTGTTTTCACTCATAACACTTCTGACACCAAATACATGATGTCTTTTCTAACACTACTTCTCCAGCTCTCTGACACCAGGTGGACATACTGTAATTCGATTCATTTCTGGCACTATCTACCCAGAGTTAGTGTCAGATCCCACAGGTAAAGGCTCAGTCCCTCAAGATTGCCCCTACTTCAGACACTGGGTGCAAGACCAGGTCATCAAACCTACTAACCAGCTATAAATTCAGGCGGTTCCTACAGTTTCCTCCTCATGTTTAATAATTTGATAGAACAAGTCACAGAACTCAGAAGAGTACTTTACTTGCTACTGTTAGTTGGTTTATTATAAAGGATACACCTCAGGAACAGCCAAATGGAAGAAACGCATAGGGCAGGGTGTGGGGCAGGGGCATGAAACTGCCATGCCCTCCCTAGGCACACCGCCTGTCTCTTGATGTGTTCACCAACCTAAAAACTCTCTGAACTCTGCTATTTGGGAGTTTTTAAAGGCGGTATCATTAAGTGACCATGACTGATTGATCACTGGGCATTGGCGATTAGCTCAATCTCCAATCCCCCCCTCGCCTCAGAGGTTGGGGAATGGGAATGAAAGTTCCAAGCTTCTAATCATGTCTTGGTCTTTCTGGGAACCAATCCCCTCTTCAAGTCATCTAGGTGCCCCTGCTCATGTTCAATAATTTGATAGATGAAGACCCTAGATGGTTTCAGGATAGGGGCTGGTCCCAGAGGGAACAAGACATACTTAGAAATCTGAAAATTCCAAGAGTTTGAGGAGCTATGTGTGCCAGGTACTGAGGAGGATGTTTATTATATAGTTATAGTGTACGTAATTATTATATCACAATATCCCAAAGCATTGCAAGCAGGGACTGAAACAGGTCCTTAAACACCTATATTCATAGCAGTATTATTCACAATAGCCAAAAGGTGGAAGCAACTAGTGTCCGTTGAGAGATGAATGGACAAACAAAATGTGGTGTTCCACAATTCTAGAGGCAGTAGGAAAAATAAATAAACGAATAAATTTTAAAAATGTGAAATGAGGTATATGCGCATTGAAAGGAATGTTGCTCCTTATTGAAAGGGATGTTCTTTTTAAAAAGAAATAAAATTCTAATACATGCTACAGTATGGATGAACTTTGAAAACATTAAGCTAAGTGAAATAAGACAGACCCAAAAGGACAAATACTGTATGATCCCACTTACATGAGGTATCTAGAATAAGCAAATTCATAGAAACAAAAGGTAGAACAGAGGTTACCAGGGACCAGGGGGATGAAAAAAATGAGTTATTGTTTAATGCGCACAAAGTTCCTATTTAAGATGATGAAAAGTTCAGGAAATGAATGGTGGTAATAGTTGTACAACTTTGCGAATGTTCTTAATAGCAGTGAATTATACATGTCAAAACAGTTAAAAGTGGTAAATTTTGTTATATATATTTTACCACAATTTTAAAAAATTATTTTAATGGGCAAAGCGTTTGAAGACATTTCTCCAAAGAAGATATACAAATGGCTGATAAGCACATGAAAAGATGCCCAACATCATTAGCTATTAGGGAAATACAAATCGAAACCACAATGAGGCCAGGTGTAGTGGCTCACGCCTGTAACCCTAACACTTTGGGAGGCCAAGGCCAGAGAATTACTTGAGGTCAAGAGTTTGAGAGCAGCCCAAGCAAGAGCCAGAGCCCATCTCTACCAAAACTAGAAAAAATTAGCTGGGTGTGGTGGCATCCCTGTAGTCCCAGCTACTTGGGAGGATTGCTTGAGCCCAAGAGTTTGAAGTTGCAGTGAGCTATGATGACGCCACTGCACTCGAGCACTGGCAACAGAGTGAGGCCCTGTCTCAAAAAAAAAAAGAAGAAGAAGACAGTATTTTTGAACAGTATCAGAGAATACTAAGTACCGAGGAATAAATTCAATAAAAGATATGCAAGATCTCTAAGTGAAAACTACAAAAGGACATTTGGACATTAAATGAAGACCTGAATAAATGGAGAAATACACCACGTTTATGGGTTAGAAGATTCAATAATGTAATCTTATAAAATCTCAATAGGTCTTATTCATGGATCATGCTAAGTCAATTCTTTATAAAAGCATAAAAAATAAAGATTATTTTTTAAGGCAAGAAATTTCTGAAGATTACTATAGAGGAACTTGCCCTATCAGATATCAAGACTTAGTAGTGTTAGCAGAAATATAGATGGTGAAAAAAAAAAAGAAAAAAAAGACTTAGTATGAAGCTATGGTAATTAAGACAGCATGAGAAAAATTTGACAAATTAACTTAATTCAATAGGGAGCCACCATAGATCCAGGCATCTATGGAACCTGGGCTATGTCAGAAGAAACGTGTCAAATCAATGGGGACCATAGGGACTGTTCAATAAATGAAGGTGGATAAAAATGATTATACATGTGGTAAAAGGTGAAATTAGAGTTCTATTATCATGCAAGATATAAGATCCAAATCCAAATGTATTAAAAGTTTAAATTTCAAAAACAAAACTTAAAAGCTCTCAGTAGAAAGCATATGAAAATATTTTATATGCTTTTTATACTTTAGACTTACTAGGTGGAAAGAGTTCAAAAATAAAAAATTTAAAGAAAAGAGAAAAAAAATTAAACAATACAGAAAACCACTAACCATAAAATAAAAAATGATAAAATTAGGAATTTTTTTGTTCATAAAAATATAAACGTATATCTTTTCTTTTCTTCTTTTTTTTTTTTTTTTTTTGAGACAGAGTCTTGCTCTATCACCCTGGGTAGAGTGGAAAGGTGTCATCATAGGTCACTGCAACCTCAAACTCCTGGGCTCAAGTGATCCTCTTATCTCAGCCTCCTGAGTTGCTGGGACTACAGGTGTGTGCCACGATGCCCAGCTAGTTTTTCTATTTTAATAGCGATGGCATCTCACTCTTGTTCAGGTTGCTCTTGAACTCCTTAGCTCATGCAATCATCCTGCCTTGGCCTCCCAGAGTGCTAGGAAAAATATATTTTCAAGATGTCAAAAACCTAGTAATAAATGAGGAGAATATTCTTATAATTGAAATCAAGAATATACAAAGAACTTCAAATCAATAACCAAAAAATAGAAAAATGGGCAAAAGACAAGAACAGACTTTTTTTTTTTTTGAGACAGAGTCTCCCTCTGTTGCCTGGGCTAGAGTGCTATGGCGTCAGCCTAGCTCACAGCAACCTCAAACTCCTGGGCTCAAGCAATCCTGCTGCCTCAGCCTCCCAAGTAGCTGGGACTACAGGCATGTGCCACCATGCCCGGCTAATTTTTTTCTATATACATATTAGTTGGCCAATTAATTTCTTTCTATTTATAGTAGAGATGGGGTCTCACTCTTGCTCAGGCTGGTCTCGAACTCATGACCTTGAGCGATCCGCCTGCCTCAGCCTCCTAGAGTGCTAGGATTACAGGTGTGAGCCAGCGCGCCCAGCCAAGAACAGACATTTCAAGATGAGAAAACACATATGGCCAATAAACAAATGAAGAGATGCTTAACCTTGTTAATAACAAAAGAATGCTAATCAAGAATACAAAAAGATAACTTCTACCTTTATTCAGTCTGAGAATATCAAGTCTGTAAATACCAATTGTTAGAGAAGATGCTAATTAATCACAGAATCTCTTATCTATTCCATGGAATTCTAAATTGTTACAACCACTCTGGAAAATATTTAGTATTAATTATAGATTTTGAAGAATTGAGCATTCATAGCAATTCTACTCATGGGTTCAATACCAAAAGAAATCATTACTTAAATACAACAGAAAGCAGGAAAAACTTTGAAACAAATTAAATACCTATCCATAGAAGAATGGAAAATCAGCTCTGGTTTACTCACACAACAAAATAGCGTCAGAAGATTCTATATAGTCTTGAAAGATTATATACAGCATGAATTTTTTTTAACAGAATTAAGAATAAGTGCTTAATATTTTTAGGAAACAGATAAAATAAAACCATGTAAATCAAAGGAATAATGGCAAAAAATAAAGGTACGATAGTTGCCCAGTGCAAGGAGGCAAGGAATGAGAGAGAATCATATCAAATAACTAGATTGTGGGTTAATACCAAGATCTTGGCTGTTGAATTGGATGGTGGCTTCATGGATGCTTAATGAGTATTAAAAGTAAGTAAAAAATAAATGAAGTCCTTGCATGGGCCATTAGTGAGAATGTATCATGAAGCAGAGATTATGACTAATCTATTTCCATGTACTACTTGTAATCCATTTTTAAAAGGCACAAACAAAATATAATAATCTCAGACTAAAATTTTAGATTTCTTAAAATACAGGCATATAACAAGGGAAGAGTGAAAAAATAAATCAGGTTAAATGTTTCATCGTACATGAAAGTTGGGGAAGGTTAGATACTGATTAATTCTCACTATTGAGATAGAAAGATACATTTCAAATATGGCTAGTAAAAATATAAGTACAACAGATAAAAAACAAGCATAATCAATAAATCTTTACAGGCAAAGGGGGGGGAAGAAATAGGAAAGAAATAAGAAATAAGAAAAGGAATAAGAAATAAGAAAATTTAACAACTGAAAAACTTCAAACATCAGGAATAAGAAGAAATATCAATTATCATAATAAATCTGTGAGAATTAAAAGAAGATGAAACAAACTCAGTGTTTCAAATATTGATTTATTCATTTGGAAAATAAAATGAGAGTACCCAAATTATGACATGCCATTTAAGATCATAAAAGATTTTAATACAGTGTACATTGAATTGGCTTGAGAAAATAAATAAACAATAATTGGTCAGTACAAAATATATATGCTAATTAACTAAAAAATGTAAGTAGCTACAGAGAGTAATGACTTATACTTTCCTTTATCTGATCCAAACAGGATTTTCATTAAGTAAATAATATACATCCAAGACTGGTAAGCTACAGGACAGCTTTTTATAGCTACATCTTTTAACTGTTCTTAGCCTCTTCAGGTCATAGAAGTTCTATTTTGTTTATTAAAACCATGTGTACAGCCGGGGCGCGGTGGCTTACGCCTGTAATCCTAGCACTCTGGGAGACCGAGGCGAGAGGATTGCTCGATCGAGGTCAGGAGTTCAAAATCAGCCTAAGCAAGAGCAAGACCCCGTCTCTCCTATAAATAGAAAGAAATTAATTGGCTAACTAATATATATAGAAAAATTAGCCGGGCATGGTGGCACATCCCTGTAGTCTCAGCTACTTGGGAGGCTGAGGCAGGAGGATTGCTTGAGCCCAGGAGTTTGAGGTTGCTGTGAGCTAGGCTGACACCATGGCACTTACTCTAGCCTAGGCAACAAAGAGAGACTCTGTCTTAAAACAAAAAAAGGTTAAAAAAAAACCTGTGTTACTCTCCCCCTCCCCTTCATTTTTTTAATAGATGAGGAAACTGAGGCTCAGAAAGATTAAGTAATCTTTCCAGGTTACAAAGCTGGCAAGTCCTTCTTCCAGGATTCAAACCCTGACAACTGACCCCAGAGCCAACATTGAATCACTAGGCTATCAATGATACCATAGTCCATGTGAGATAATCTATGCAATACAAAAACCAAATCATACCATATAAAACACAACCCAGAAACTAAGTAAAACTGTAACCATGCTTTCTGTTTTCCGTTACTCTTGAAAGATTTCTATTAAGTTCGCAATATGATGCAATTTCTGCTATAAGACTACATACATGGTAAGAACAAAATTATGCTGGTCCTTTGCTGCCCTCTTATGGAAGATGTACACAGACAGACAAAATTCCCCAGCCAATAACTGCAGTATCACTTTGCCATAATAACTAAACTATATCAAGTATACCTAGTTTTACATGATAGATGAGTTTCTAAACAAAGTGACTAGTACATAAGAGGTACTCAGTGAATGCAGAACTGAACTGAAAGCTTTATCTACTGACTCTGAAATGCATTAATACCAAGAGCTCAATTTTATAAGAATCTTAGCCAGGTATAGTGGCATGCAGCTGTAGTCCCAGCTACTCAGGAGGCTGGGGAAGGAGGATCACTTGAATCGAGGCTGCAGTGAGCTACGATTGCACCACTGCACTTCAACCTGGGTGACAAAGCAAGCCATATCTCTATAAAAAGATCATCTCAATAGATGCAGAAACAGCATTCGACAAAATTTGGCACCCTTTCATGATAAAAATCTCTCAACAAACTAGGCATAAAAGGAATATATCTCAAAATTATAAAAGCCATATATGACAGACCCACAGCCAACATCATACTGAGTGGAGAGAAGTTGAAAAAAGTTCTTATCCCCACTAAGAACTAGGACGAGACAAGGGTGGCCACCATCACCATTTCTATTCAACACAGTGCTGGAAGTCCTAGCCAGAGCAATCAGGCAAGGAAAATAAAGGGTATTCAAATTGGGAAATAGGAGGTACCATTTGTAACCAAAGGTACCAACTGTACCAACTGTACTGGAGGTACCAACTGTAACCAAAGCATGGTTACAGTTTTACTTAGTTTCTGGGTTGTGTTTTATATGGTATGATTTGGTTTTTGTATTGCATAGATTATCTCACATGGACTATGGTATCATTGATAGCCTAGTGATTCAATGTTGGCTCTGGGGTCAGTTGTCAGGGTTTGAATCCTGGAAGAAGGACTTGCCAGCTTTGTAACCTGGAAAGATTACTTAATCTTTCTGAGCCTCAGTTTCCTCATCTATTAAAAAAATGAATTTCCAAGTTGGGAAATAGGAGCTTTTTGCTGACATGATCTTACATCTAGAAGACCCCAAAGACTCCACCAAAAGACTTCTGAAATTGAGAAATAAAGTCAGTGAAGTCTCAGGTTACAAAATCAATCTACACAAATCAGTAGCATTTCTATATACCAATAACGGTCAAGCTGAGAGTCAATTCAAAGACTCAATTCCATTCACAATAGCTACAAAGAAAATAAAATACCCAGAAATATACTTAACCAACGAGGTGAAAGAGCTCTACAAAGAGAACTATGAAACTCTGAGGAAAGAAATTTCACAGGACACAAACAAATGGAAAAACATATCATGGTCATGGATCAGTAGAATGAATATTGTTAAAATGTCCATACTACCCAAAGTGATTTACAGATTCAATACAAACCCCATCAAAATAACAACAGCAAAGTTCACAGATCTAGAAAAAATAATTCTACACTTTCTTTAGATCCAGAAAAGAGTCCAAATAGCCAAAGCCATCTTAAGCAAAAATAACAAATCTGGAGGCATTATATTACCAGATTTCAAACTATACTACAAGGGTATAGTAACCAAAACAGCATGATGTTGACACAAAAAGAGACATAGACCAAAGGAACAGAACAGAGAACCCAAATATAAAACCATCCACATACAGCCAACTGATTTTTGATAAAGCAGATAACAACATACACTGGGGGAAAAAGCCCATTCAATTAATGGTGCTGGGAAAATTAGATAGGCCCGTGCAGAAGAATGAAACAGGATACATATCTCTCACCACTCACAAAAATTAATTAAAGATGGATAAAAAATGTAAATGTAAGGCATGAAACCATAAACATTCTAGAAGAAAATGTAGGGAAAACTCTTCTGGTTTAGGCAAAGAATTTATGACTAAGAGCCTAATGGCAATTACAGCAACAACAAAAATAAATAAATGAAACTTGATTAAATTAAAAGGCTTCTGCACAGCTAAGGAAATAATCAACAGAGAAAATAGATGATCTATAGAGTGGGAGAAAATATTTTCAAGCTATCCATCTGATAAAGGGCTAATAACCAGAATCTACAAAGAACTCGAGCAAATCAGCAAGAAAAGAACAAACAACCTCATTAAAAAGTGGACAAAAAAAGTGGACAAAAGACATAAACAGATATTTTTCAATAGAAGATAGACAAGTGGCCAACAATCATGAAAAAAATGCTCAACACCACTAATTATCAGGGAAATGCAAATTAAAACCAAAATGAGATATCACCTTACCCATGTCACAATGGCCATTATTAAAAAGTCAAAAAGCAATAGATAACTGTCATGGATGCAGAGGGAAAGTAAAACTTACTGCTGCTCCTATCTTCCTTCCTATTTTAAATAATATCCCACTAGTTCTGACTGTTATCCTCTTACATCAATTCTGTATGAATACTATATTTCTTGAGCATCTATTACTATGTGCAAGTATTGTGTTAGGAGCTAGATAGTGATAAACAAGAGACATGGTCTAATACAATATAGCTTATGGTCTAATACGAGAAAATAGACACCAAACAAATAAACATGCAAATAAATATACTGACAGATCAACAAGGTTTTATTAAAAAAAATAACAGGATACTTTAAGAACAGTATAGAAAAAATAGGTCCTAATTTATATTGGCACTAGAGAGAAGGCTGTCATTCAGAGAAGGGCTCTCTATGGAACTGACATTTAAGCCAACATGTGAAGAATAAATCATAGTAGTCAAGGTGAGGACAGAGAAATCCAGGCAGCAGAAATAGCAAAAACCCTAAGCCTTAAGGTAGGGAAAAGAATGGCATATTTTAGGATTAACATGAAGCCAGTGTGGCTGAAAGATGAGACTAGAAAATAGTCAGGGCTTAAGTCATCAAAGCCTTTTGGGCCATGTTAAGAAGTTTCATTTTATTTGAAGTACTACAGTACCACAAAGTGGTTTTAAACAGGAAAGGGACATGATATAATTCATGCTTTTAAAAGCTTGCTCTAGTTTCTGGGTAGCGAGTGGTTGGGAGCATGGCAAAGGCAAAAGTAGAGAAATCATAAAGGAGGCGACTGCAGGAGTTCTAACAAGAAAGAGGCTTGAATTAAGGTGGTTACACTAGAATTAGAAAAACAAGATGAACTTATTATGTTTTAAAGGTAAAAATAATAGAACTTGATGCTGGATTAGATGTAGACTGGTTTGAACAATTCAGGAACGAAGGTGGCACGTACTGAGTGAGATAAGAAAGCTAGAAGGAGCCAGTTCAGTGGGGAGGGGGAATAAGAATTCAGTTTTAGACATGTTCAGTTTAAGGTTTCTGTGAAATATTCAAGTAAATCGTCAAGTAGTCGGGACATAAATGACAAAATAATGGAAATGGATGAGATCACTTAAAAGAGGTTTTGGAGCAAAAAGAAAAGAGACTGAGGACTAAGCCTTAAGGGGAGTATAAAAGAAGAAGAGCCTCAAAGACCCAGACAGGAGTAAAGTCGGGAGAGTGTTATGCCACGTAAATTTATGTTTAGTAACTGGAACTCTGAAATGAATGTATGAATAGTATTACAGGTTAGTCAATTTGATGAATTTCTTAAAAATTAAATGTGCAAAACCAGCATATTTTAGTGGTTTGTCTGCTAGCATTATTATGATTTCATCATAAATGAGAGCAAATTGTTTTCAACAGGAATACAGGTCTCCTTTCTGTCCTTTGTACACATCAAGTATATTCCCATCACAGGGTTTTACACTTGTTTGCAACACTCTTCCCCCAAGTGGCTCCCTCTTCCTATCATTCACATCTCAGTTCAAATGTCACCTCCTCAGAGAAGCTTTCTGTGATCATACTCTGAAGTAGCTTTCCTCCAACACATCATTCCACTTTATTTTTTCATAGCACTTACTATTATCTGTTTCTAACAGCTAAATGTAACCTACACAAGAGCAAAGATTTTTTTCTATCTTGAGTTCACCATCATGAAAAGTGCTTAAAACAGAGTAGGTACTCCATAAATGTATAGAATAAATAAAATGTATAATAATTTCCCTGTAAGTACAGAAAATCATTTTATTCATGATTTAGAAAATACTAAAGACAGACCTGCATCAGATAGAAAAAATATGTATTCTAGAATTCTGAATCCCTTATTGGAGCCTTGTCTTTCCTCTAGTCACCAGGACCTCACTATGCTTCCACACTGCACCCCTCCCATTCCTGACCTGAGGACTCACTGGGCAATATCACTTCCTCTCTTACAGTAAGCCTAGCATTTTCTGGGGCCCAACCCTCACCTAGTTATCATACCTAAACATGAAACTAAGCCACAGTCACTTTGTCCACAATCACAGCTAGTGGCATGGAGCCCTGGACTTTTTGCATCTTTCCTATGCCAAGGGCTTACCAAAAGCTAATTTCATCAAAGAAATTTTTTAATAGATGATTTATAAACTGTAGCATCACTTAATGATGAATAAAAAAACTGTTTTCAAAAGTAAATTCTACTAAAAGTGAAAATTAAAACTATATGGGCTGGGCATGGTGGCTCACGCCTGTAATCCTAGCACTCTGGGAGGTCGAGGCGGGCGGATCACTCAAGGTCAGGAGTTTGAAACCAGCCTGAGCAAGAGTAAGACTCCGTCTCTACTAAAATAGAAAGAAATTAATTGTTCTACTAAAAATATATAGAAAAAATTAGCCAGGCATGGTGGCGCATCCCTGTAGTCCCAGCTACTCGGGAGGCTGAGGCAGTAGGATCGCTTGGGCCCAGGAGTTTGAGGTTGCTGTGAGCTAAGCTGATGCCACAGCACTCGCTCTAGCCTGGGCAACAAAGCAAGACTCTGTCTCAAAAAAAAAAAAAGAAAGAAAGAAAAGAAAAGAAAATTATAACTGTATGGATATTGTTGGCAAAAAACATTTATATACTATGTATTTCCAATATTTTTTTTTTTTTTTTTGAGACAGAGTCTCACTCTGTTGCCTGGGCTAGAGTGCTGTGGCGTCAGCCTAGTT
>VSMD01099479.1:0-27287 GCA_008750895.1 Mirza zaza
GAGCAAGAGTGAGATCCTGTCTCTACTAAAATAAAATAGAAAGAAATTAGCTGGACAACTAAAAAAAAAAAAAAATATATATATATATATATATATAAAATTAGCTGGCCATGGTGGCACATGCCTGTTGTTCCAGCTACTCAGGAGGCTGAGGCAGGAGGATCAGGAAGATCGCTTGAGCTCAGGAGTTTGAGGTTGCTGTGATCTAGGCTGACACCAGGGCACTCTAGCCTGGGCAACAGAGTGAGAGTCTGTCTCAAAAAAATAAAAAAGTAAAAAAAAAATAAAAGGAGATAGGAGCCTCTGCCCTGAGGAACTGTCCTTATGATGGGAAAGACAGGATACATACAGGAGACAGATATAAAAGCAACACAAACACATCCTATGCTTCATATGAATTAGCAGAGCAGAAAAGAGCTTTGAGTTTGTGAGTGGAATTACAAATTGAGGAAGAGTGTGAGTGTTAGAAGACATGGTTGGACGTACTCTTGGCTCGGAGCCCGGGCTGGGCAGATTGCGGCCTGGGGCCCGCGCTGCGGTGCGCACAGCCCGGCTGGGGCTGGGGTAGGCTCCTGCGAAGACGAGGGTGGGGGTCTGCTCTCCAGGTTCTAAGTAAGGGAGGGTCTAAAGTCCGGAAGAAGGGGAGGCTGGAGGCCCAAGCTCCTCTGAGTGCTCCCAGAGGAGGGCTAAGGGGTCAGGATATCTGGTTCTAAAAGAGGAAGGGGCAAGGGGATCAACAGAGGGGGTCTAGGTTCCTGGATCATGGAAAAGGAGGGAACTGGGAGACCTAGATTCCTGGGCTCTCAGAGAAGAAGGGTCCAGGAGGGGACTTGTTTCTGGGTTCTCAGAGAAGGTGTGTGTTGATATCTGGGTCTTCAACGGGGCTCAGGGGAGTAGCTCTGATTTCTGCGTTCACAAAGGAGGGGTCTGGGGGCTGGGAGATCTGCTTTCCTGGGTTCTCAAAGGAGAAGAGGGCTGGAGGCCTGGGTTCTCGAAGGAGAGGGACTGCGAATGGATTCCTCTGTTCTGGAAGGAGGAAGGGACTGGAGGTCCGGATTCCTAGGAACTAGAGAATCCTCAAAACCTGGAGACTAGAGGCTGTGATCCTGAATCCCCAAGGGGGAGGAGGAAGGAGGCCCGGATTCCTGGGTTCTCATTACGCACTTCTGCCCCTACCCTAGACCATGTCGCCTGAAGAATGGACATATCTAGTGGTTCTTCTTGTCTCCATCCCCAGCAGCTTCCTCTTTAAGAAGGCTGGTGAGTCACCTTCCCTCCCTAATGGAAAATAAGGGGGTGGGAGATTGGGCGGGGGACCCTCTGGAAGATTCCGGGCTTATGCTGTCCCTTCTTCCTACAGGACCTGGGCTGAAGAGATGGGGGGCAGCAGCTGTGGGCCTGGGGCTCACCTTGTTCACCTGTGGCCCCCACACTTTGCATTCCCTGGTCACCATCCTGGGGACCTGGGCCCTTATTCAGGCCCGGTCCTGGTGAGGATGTGGTGGAGGGAGGAGAGGGTGAGTAGGGGGAGAGGAGGAATCAATCCTCTTTGGGAAAAGAAAAAGAAAAAAGAAAAAAAATTAGAAGACATGGTTGATTGTAAAGCCAAAACATCTCATCAGAAGGGTTTTGATTTCAGACACATCTGCGTGTCACCCTGCAAGGTAGTTCTGAATATCAAGCAGTAATCACATAAATGTATGAAATAACTGAAGAGCACACAGCTAAGAGAGTCAGGCTTGCACCGTAAAGAGTTAGGACAGTCATAAAATGGAAATCATGTTTGTGTGACAAACAACAAAACAGCCTCAAGGAAAACAAATGCCAATATCAGGCTGGTGAAAGCTTTGAACTAGGAGAGATTGCAAACTGAACTAGAGGTGAGAAGAACACATAGAAGAGTCTGCTTACATAGAAAATTCCTTCTTGCATAGCCCCTTGGTCCTATTTGGGCCCTTACTCTAGCACATTTTCATAGCATTTCACTTTCAGCTTTTTAGATTATCAAGCCACGTGAGAAACAGCATCTTCATCTAATTTCTGTGCCTGAACTCATCATGCTCCGCCATTCTGGTGATTTTTCATTTTGGACTTGGCCATTTTGATTCGTGATATAAAAACAGCTGTAAAAATCAGCCATATACAAATGTCTTCATTAGAACTGTTAACTGAAGAAATAACAAGGTTCATAAATCTGGAAACAAGGGCTTTATTTCTCAAAAAGGGTTGAGGCCTGTGTGTGGTCATTCTGGCAGGCTGGAAAGCAAAGCCTGGGCCAGAAGCCAGAAACACATGCTTCAAGACAGGGACAATGGAAACAGGAATTTATACCTAGCAGGGTAGCCAAATATACACATTAAACAAGCTGTAGGAGGAGTAATGAATATTTACAAAAGGAGAAACATGCACATGCATAATCAAACTGTATATCACTTTTTGGGGTCAGAAATGGTGGCACTGTTATGTTAAAAGGTAAAGCAAGGACAAGAAAACCCTCTCTGTGCATGCTCTGTAGAAAAGTTAAAACCACTCCGTGGTTGCTGGTCTCTTCTCAGGAAAGAATGAGGATCTGGATCATGAGATTGGTTTCTGTTTAGCCCTTAGGAAAAATGCCTGATGGCTGATAGCAAGGGAGGGGGTACAATGAAGTGAGTCTGACTTCCCATCCTGTCATGGCTGGGAACTCAGTTTTAAGTTTTCTCTGGAGTCTCCTTGGCCAAGAGGGGTTTCATTCAGTTAGCAGGGGGCTTAGGAGTTTATTTTAGTTCACAGAACCACTAGAAAGAGCCAGATAATATTACAAAATGATACCTTTTCCTGAACCCATCAGAGTGCTGAGGTAGCAGGGCAACCAAGTACCCTGAAATCTAAGAAAAGACAGGTGCTTCCAAAGAGAGCTAGTAAGTAAGCACATGCTCACCTGTAACACAGTATGGAAGGAAGATGGGGCTGCCATACAAATGGGTCAGAAGAATTCAGCTAAAATTTTAAATAAATTGCTAAAAGCCAGAACTGGGAACTGATTATACAAGGGGTGTTCATACTCATTTGAAGGATCTTCATGGACCTTCACCAGAGCTCATAAAAAGATTGTGGGCAGGGCAGGCAGGAGACAGAGAATGTCTCCTGGTGGCACATACCTGGATAATGGGAGCAGCTGCCACCGTGGGAAAAGCACAATGAACCTGAACCCTTTTCCCTAAAGAACAAAAGCCTTAAAACACTAGAAGAGGGACCCAGGGCACAGGTAAAAGCCCATTACACCTGGAGAAAAAGGAACAGGAAAAAACCCTCTCTACTCTTGAGAAAGAGGCTAGAAACTATCCCAGGCTAGACTATTAGCAGTCGTCTACCATTGAGGGAGGTACAGGATCACTGAAAAAGTCTTATCCTCAAGATCCAGGGACAGAAGGCCCACCTAGGACTAGAACAACAGAGAACCCCTGCCCCACCTCTCAGGTTAACAAGTACTGAGTGAGAAGCAATAGCACTCTACCACTGGAGAGAGAATCTCTGAAGTACAGGCACATAGGGAAGGCCTAAAGTTGGTATGGAGCAGGAACATTGAGAAAACACCCTCCAGCAAAACCAGCCCCAACCCAAGCACAAGATAGGACTGGAAGTATTTAAAGGTAACTATGGCAGCAACAAAACCCAAACCCAGCTCAATTCTTGACTAGATTGGCCCAACCCTGCTATACTAATAGCTTCCCAGAAGTAGAGTGGTGCCCATTTCCAAGCAAAAACACAATTTACCTCAGTCTCTACTGTTCTACATATGATGTGTAACATTCACATGTATGAGTGAATACATGTGAGTCTAGGCCACACGTGGTGGCTCAGTCGTGTAATCCTGGGAGGCTGAGGCAGCAGGATTGCTCAAGGTCAGGAGTTTGAAACCAGCCTGAGCAAGAGCAAGACCCTGTCTCTACTAAAAATAGAAAGAAATTAATTGGCCAACTAAAAATATATAGAAAAAAATCATCCACGCATGGTGGTGCATGGCCATAGTCCCAGTTCCTCGGGAGGTTGAGGCAGAAGGATTGCTTGACCACAGGAGTTTGAGGTTGCTGTGAGCTAGGCTGACACCACTGCACTCTACCCTGGGCAAGAGAGTAAGACTCTGTCTCAAAAAAAAAAAAATTATGAGTCTATACAAAAAAGGCAGATAAAAACAACCTTGTCAAGAGACAATTAAGCAATAGAAACTATTTCAGAGATGATCCAGATGTTGGTACTATCAAAAAGAATTTAACATAACTATAATTATCATGTTAAAGGCTCTAGTAGAAAAGGTGGACAGCATGCATAAACAGATGGGGAATTTCGGCAGAGAGATAGATACTACAGGAAGAGTCAAAAGGAAACGTTAGAAATTTTAAAACAAAGTAAGAGAGAAGAATGTTTTCAACAGACTCATCAGCAGTAGATTCCATTCAGCTGAGAAATAATCAGTACCTTAAAGATGGGTTCATAGAAATTACCCAAACTTAAATTCAAAGAGAAAAAAAGAATGAACAAAGAAAATAGAATAGAACATCCAAGAACTGTGGGACAACATAAACTGGTCTACCATGTATGATTGAAAACTGAAAGAAGAGAGAAAGAATGGGAGAGAAGAAACATTTGAAGAGATAATGGCCCAAAATGTTTAAAAAATAATGGAAGTTATCAAAACACAGATCCAAGAAGGTCAGCCAACCATAGACTAAATACACATGCACACACACACACACACACACACACCTAAATTGGAGGGGGGGGGGACTTTTTCATGTTGGGAGGCTGCATTAATTTAGCTGTAATCAGATAAGCCTCCATTCAAAAACTGCAATTAGATGTACTTAAAAATGTACATTATTTTGTAAAAATCTAACTGCTCTGTATTTAATAATTTCAAAAAATGGAAACTATTTGTTAATTTTAAAGTTAACTAACTCTTTAATGACTTTGTTGTGTCTTCTTTTTTTAGAAAGCATTTGAATATTTGGTTGCAGTGTGGAGGTCCACAGTTTCAGTTGATCTTCTAGATGGGTATCAGTCATTTGTGACGTTAAGGGCATCCTGATTTGGACTGGGTAGGAGAATGCAGATTCACAGCAATAAGTGGTTGAAAAGCAAGAAAGCATTTTTCAGGCATGTTGCCAAAGACATGGATATTCCACTGCATTTTTCCATATTTCAGTTGGATTTTTCTTAGCATCAAACAATGACTTTAAAATGTCACCTACTGAGAGCTCAATCAATTCCATCTGTAGTTCTTTAGGTGCCTTGGTGATATCAACTAGCTGAGGCTGAAATGCTAATTTGAGTGTGATATCATGATCTCAAAGTCAGTGAAGCTTTCATTGTCTTCTCCAGTTAATAGGTCTATAACAGCTGTGTATTCTTCAAATGATTCACATATATCATTCTGTTTATCAATGACCTTTGCTAACTGGGGAAGATGTTCATTCAAAATTTCCTTTTGAAGAAGAAGTGTTTTGAAAAAGGTAGCTTTTTTCAAAATGCTTGGATTTTTTTGCCACATATCATATATAGACTTATTTTACCTTGCAAAGAAATATTCAAGTCATTTTGATTTGACATGATAGCACACAGAAATGCTGCATTCCTATAGAAATCTTCTTTCAATAATTCACATTGCTGATTCTGTTCTTCATAAAATTTAACTATCTGTTCTCACAGAGATAAAACTTTGGGTAACACCTGTCCCTGAGATAGCCAACACACTTTAGAATGCGAAGGCAAAGCCACATCCTCTTCATTCAAAATGTTACAGCATGTTACAAAACTGATGATGCATGTTATATTTGCATTCAGCATGCTACAAAACTGATGATGCCATGTTGCATTTGCACTAATATAGTTAACAAGTCTTATAACTTGTTGCAAAGTGTTACTTAAAATAGCGGCTTCAGCATAGAGATTTTGCCAATGCAAGATACAGTGAAAAGAAATGAGAGCATCTGGATCTGTTAATACTTTTTTTTAATCTGTGTAATAAACCCTTCATGTTTTCCTGGCATGGAAAGTGTATGGTCTATACACACACTCAGTAAATTTACCAAATTCAGTCCAACTTTATGATATTTATCTTGAAAGTTATTGAAGGCATCTGTTCCCCATGTTCTGTTCACAAGAGTGCCCAAAGTGAGTAACTCTTTGTAGCAAAGAAAATCTTCTCTTATGACCCGAATGAAGTATAAAACCTTCACGGAGTCAGTAGTATCAGTTGATTCATCCAAAGTGATTGAATAATATATATTTTCCTTTTGAAATATGGCATGAAGTTGTTCTGTTAAGTTGAAGGCTAATTCATGCTGACAATCATCAGTTATGGTTCTCCTTGAAAGAGACAGTTGTTTGTACTTTGAAGCATCATCAGGGTCTAAGCATCCTACAACTTTGACAATGCATTCTTTCACAATTTCTACATTACTGAATGGCTTCCCTTTCTTCCTGAGCATATAAGCTACTTTATAAGTTGCATCAGTGGTATTATTTCCAGGTCTTATTGCTGTATGAAAGAATTGTCTTTGCTTTTAATCTTTTAATTTCTGCAATACAACCTTTCACGCCTCTCCCTCTAATTTAAAATATTTCTGGTCTTTATGAGTGTTATAATGCTGATGAGTGCTGAGTTTCTTTAATGTTGATATTGCAGTATCACAAAGCAAGTAAATCATCTTATCTTTAGCAGAAACAAGATAATACCACAAATTTCAATCTTCATTAAAAAATCAGTTTTTTCAGTATTCTCTTGGTTTTCTTCGACATGCTGGGCTGTTAAGCTGACAGATTAAAAAATACTGTTGAGCTGTGCAACTATTCACAAATTCCACTTCAAACAGAAACACAGTGCACCGTTGTCAAAAGCGATAACTGACTGGTGTACTTGACTCCCATACACTGTTACCAATCAGCCTCCTGCCGTAGTGGCGCCAGTCAGGTGGGGGAAGTTAGAATTAAATCATGAGTGTAGCAACCATCAATTTAGCCCCTATGGCTTACTAGCATTATTTCGTTGAAACTTATTTTATTCTTTGGTTATTTTAAATACATTCATTTAAAAAATAAAATAAAATATAAAATATAAACACAAATGTATTAATAAAAATCAAAGAATTTGTTCTGTAAAATTTGGATTCAGTCAAAAGGCCACACTTAAAGACCTAGAAGGCCACAGGTTTTCCACCCTTGACCCAAATATTAACACATCATATTTAAACTGAAAACCAAAGATAAAGAAAAAATTCATTAAAATGATTCACCAAAGATAAAGAAAAAGAAAACCAAAAGATAAAGAAAACCAAAGATAAAGAAAAAAATCATTAAAATATCAATAGATCTTTATTTTTAAAAATCTTAATTAGAGAGCTAGAATAGACCAGGGCTGGTGGCTCAGGCCTGTAATCCCAGCACTTTAACCACTTCAGTACGAGCGTCGACTGTAGTCGATAGCCACAGATGAACACGCACAGTGACTTTAGCCAAAGGCCATGAAGATGCACAGCCGAGCGAGGACTTTTTTAGCCGACAGCCGTAATGTGACTTTTCTAATTTTTCATTTATCAAAATAAAATTGTGAACATTAAAAAATAATGTAATGCAAACATATATGTATATGTTACCTTTTCTGATTTACATTACAAGTAAAGCTGCCTGTAAAGTAAAACAAGCTTTCAGTGCTTTAAAGCTTTCCTCATCACACAAGAGCAAAACGGATTCATCGTCAATGCACAGCACAAACTATCATGCGGACTGAGTGCCAGCTGTGGGCAAGTATTCGTAGCTGGTGAGTGCCGTACCGAAGTGGTTAAGAGACTGAAGGTTGAGGATCACAGGATTGCTTGAGCCCGGGAGTTCAAGGTTGCAGTGAACTATGATCACACCACTGCACTCTAGCCTGGGCAACACAATGAGACCCTGTCTCTACAACAAGAGAGAGAGAGAGAGAGAGCACTACGGTGCCATTGGCCAGTGCCACCACCCTAGCCAGCCATCAAGGAAATAACCAGAAGCTATGTTGGCAGAAATGTCAAAATAATCTAAATTTTTCTCTTGGCCAACTCATTTGCAGGGAAGATTTAAGAAGAAGAAATTTTTTCTAAGAAAACAACAATACTCTGCTTCCAAAATAAGTAGTAACCCAGACCTTGTTTTCTAGTCTTCCCTTCAAGACCAGAACTTTAGGTCATCATCTCCTCATCTGCACTCCTCCTTATCTCTTCCTTGGAAGAGGAAGTCATTTTTCTTTCTGAATCTCAGTTTCCTCCCTTGATTTTTCCTGGATGTTGCACTGGGGCTGGTCACAAATAGTGTCCCTTTTACTCTAAACTCAGGGAGAATTCAGAATCTTCTCACTTCTCTACGAAGCAACAGGGGCAGTATGTAGTATTTTTGGATGTATCCTTGCAGTTCGCTGGGTAAAAATACTCTGGTGTTTGTTCATCATCTGTTTCATCAAGACTTGTCAGGGTTCCCCTCCTGGTCATCAAGACAAGTCATCAAGACTTGTCAGCCCCTCTGATGACTCTTATTACTCTCCCTGAACACGCCTCTATCTTCACCCACCCATTAAATATTGGTGTTTGTTCTGCTTTCTGTCCTCAAAGTAATTCTCTCTATCAGTGATTTTCTAAATAAGGTGAGATGCCCCCAGGGGCTGTATCAGAATAGGAAGAGAAAGAATAGATAGAAGTGTAGTTTGAAAAGTTTATTCAGCATTTAATGTCATTTAATAGTTATAAATTTGACAAATCAGTTTTGAAACGTAAGATAAAATTAAAGAAAAATGAAAAATTTTTATGTTTACATTTGAAATGATTGATAATGGACTTTAAAGGGCTGAGAAACATGATCCTGTACATTTCTCATTTCTTCTAAATGATTTTGTCTACATTCACAACTTCCTCTATAACACTAGTTCTAAACCAAGTCGATTTTGCCCCCTAGAGGACATTTGCCAATGTCTGGAGACATTTTTAGTTGTTATAACTGGAGAGAGTTGCCCCTGGCATCTACTGTGTTTCCCCGAAAAAAAGACCTACCCATAAAATAAGCCCTAGCAGGATTTCTAAGCATTTGCGCAATATAAGCCCTACCCCAAAAATAAGACCTAGTGATGGGCGTGGCTATGCAGCGTTTCTGCACAACCCGTGCATTTCGTTGTGGAGCGGTAAAGAAGACGAGTAGCCCTTCTCATCTGCCCCATCGTGACAGCTACTATCCCAAAGGTAACTGGAAAGGTGCGGGCAGCCCCACCAACAAGGTCGGCTCCCCCCCCGTCAGGTCCTGGCCATCCTGTGCGTGCTGCAAGCTGAGGCTTTGAGAGGAAAATAACACATCCCCTGAAAATAAGCCCTAGGGTGTCTTCTTGAGGAAAAATAAATATAAGACCTTGTCTTATTTTCAGGGAAATATGGTACTGAGTAGAGACCAAGAATGTGCTAAATGTCTTCCAAACGACAGAATAGCCCCACAACAAAGAATTGTCTGGCTCCAAATGTCAATGGTACTGAGAATGAGAACCATACAGTGACTAGCATATAGGCTGGAGATATAGATTTGACTCCCAAATCTTTATCTCCAGTCAACAGTTTTCTACTGTATTCTAAAAAAGTATATTTAACTACCTATAAGGCATTTTCACTTCAAAAACTTTGTTTTCTAACATGAAATTCCCTTATTTCCCTCAAACATACACTTCCTTCTCTATGATCTACTAAGTAAATCCTCCAAGTTATCCTAGGTCCTTTACTCTTCCTCATCATTCCCATCTAATCAAGCATTATGTTCTCTCAAATGTCTTTTCCTCCTGCCAGTTATTAGCAGTATAAAACTTTGAGCAAGTCATCCAATCTCTTCATGCCTTGGTTTTTCTCATCTGTAAAATAGAAATAATAGTAGTACAACTGTGTCCCAGTTATTAAAAGAAGCATACTGTTTTTGCTTATAAACAACAGAAACTTATTTCTTTTATACTGTTTGCAGAAACACTTATCAAGCTATCATTCTTCAAATGACATCATTTTTAAATGAGTAGGACAATTAATTCATCTAACAAAAAACAACTTATACCGCCATTTCTATTGAAATAAAATTTTTTAAAAAGTGAGTGACAAGCCACAGACTATTAGAAGCCATTCGTAATAGGTACATTTGACAAAGGACTCATATCTAGAATACACTAAAAACTGCTAAAAACCAATGAGAAGACAGACCAATTAAAAAGTGGGCAAAAGATTTAAACAGAAACTTCACAAAAGAGTATATCCAAATGGCCAAATAAGCACATGAAAAGATACTCGATAAGGCATTACTTGTCAAGGAAATGCACATTAAAAACACGATATCGCTACATATTCACCTGATTTAAAAGATTGACAGTACCATGATAAACCTCAATTAAAAACAAAATAACAAAACCAAATTGCCTAACAGATCATATCACTGCCCTGCTCAAAATTCTTCAATGACTTTCCATTACCTTAAGAATGATGTTCGACCCTTTGAGGTGACATTCAAAGCCTTCAAGATGGCACACAGCATCTGAGATTGTGTCTACAGCTACTGCCCCTACCCCAATTATCTACCAAACTTCTTGCTATCTTGCAAACCTACCATGCTGTTGCCATGTTTTCACCCACGCTGTTCTCTGTGAACAAAGCTATCTTGCCAACTGGTACTCATTCTTAAAGATCAAACTTCTTCTTCTTCATAAAGGCTTCCATAAGTCACATATAGCTGAAGTGTTGTTTGCAAGAGGAAAGGTTGCCTACGAGTTGCTGACTCTCTGGGGTCTGCCCTGCCTCCACAGAGATCTCTCCCATTCATGACCACATGGAGCATGATGTGCTATATTTTGGGTACTTTGACTTGAGGATAATGTAGAAGATAAACTTACTGGGTTTTTTTGTCTTTTTGTTTTTTCTGGGCTTAGAAATGTAGACTGTTTTCTGCTCTCTACTGCCCTCTGTTGAACGAAAGTGGGCAGTATAAGTCGCTTCTGCAGGACAAAGGAACCCAGTTTTCAAGGACGCGAAAGAAAGATCTGAGTGGTTTAATACAGAAGCAACCAGCTAATGGCTAGGGGAGTCAGATTCAGAAGCAAAGAGAACCTGGGGATGTCCTTGCCTCAAGCCACCTGGTCTGCTCTTCTGATGGAATGTCTCTTTAGCATGACCTCAAACAGTAGTATTCATTCATCTGTACTCTAGCTTTAGACCCTTAGTGGTGAGGGTAGAATTTGAAGTTGTAGTAGAAAACTTAGGAGTTAGATTCCAATACCTAGGGTCTACGACTCATTTGGCTTGGGACCTCTGCCTCAGGCCTGTTTTGTGCTTTAACTGTATCAAGCACATTTGTCTCAGGCAAAGGTAAAGATTCAGAAGAGAAGGAACCATGTCCTAAACCAAATATGCTGAGGAGTGCTGGAAAAGGCTATTGAGAAAGTCTGAGGCTGCCCTGCTCTGTAGCAATTAAATATTTTAATAACATTTGCAGAACTGTAAATGAGGTTCTAAGCAATTCAAAACTGTCTTCTTATTACTGGAAATAGACATACTTCGAAGTCTCAGCAAATAAAGGATTCATCTTTTTAGCTTCCAGCTAATTTCCTAAAAGTATAACTGGCTGCCTGAGCAAGAAAAAAATTTTAATAGTTTTTTTTTTTTATAGTTCTCTAATGTTTCAAGTTCCCAGGCCTGTGAGATTTACTGACCAGAACTTTCTGTTGCACTGACGCATTCCCTTTTGAGTTTCTTTCCCAGAAATGGCAGAACCTCCTTGCAGCCACAAGATAACTACAAAGGCTCACATCACCTGTTTCTTTGGAGAAGGTAAGTGACACTCCACCACAGACTGTCCCCAAGAACCCACTGAATGGCCTACTTCCCTGCATCCTACCTGCACACACAGCTGAAAGAATGACCAATATTAACCCTCCAGCTCATTATACTACTAAAATCCCCACCCCGGGAGGGACTTAACCACCATTGTTTGATCATGGGATGTATGTACTAGCATGATTTCTCACTGCTCTTGTGTGTCCTGCTCTCCCGCCCCCCCCAAACACTTAATGATGCTCATTCCCCTCATATGTTATTCATTTCACCTCCAGAAAAACTCCTGACCCCATTGGTTGAGGAGGCAGATTTGAGGCAGTTCATACCTCCCACCTCCTGGTTGGCGTGTCCTCGGCAATAAATCTCCCTTATTCCTTGACAATCCTCGTTGTCTCTGTAATTGGCTTTCTGTGCAGCAAGCAACAGAGGGAACCTCCCTGCCTTGCTGGTTCGTTAACAGAAGCACAATTCAGCTTAAATCCATGTCTCTAGTTCTAGCCCAGACCTCCCCTTCCAAATATCCACTGGACATATAGTGACCACTCCACTAGCGTGTTCTACAGGCACCTCAAACACACAAGATCCAAATCTGAATTTATCATCTCTCCCTAATTCCATCCCAGCTAAATTTCTTTCCATCATATTCCTCACCTTTTGCAAAATGTAACTAGAATAGTCTTTTTAAAGTACAAATCATATTATGTCACTTTCTTCTTAAATAATTCAGTGGTTCCCCACATCCTCAGGATAAAGCCCAAACTCCTTAATGTGGCCTGTCAGGGATTGTGGTTCAAAGACTCACGTATTTCACTGCAGCTTCATCTTGCTATATATACTACTCTCCTCATACTCAAGATACAACACACTCAGCTCTGGGGGAGAATTTTTGGTCTCAGTATAGGCATTGTCTCCTCCAGATGCCTCTCCTGGCTTCCTAAGGTTGAAGAGTTCAACAATGTTTAGCCATTTCTCTCTTTAAGGTGCTTCTGCTTTAAACGTAAGTACTAATCAGAAAGGAAGTACACATGAGAAAAAGTCAGTATACATGAGAAAAAAAATGGGGTGAGCATTTCACATTTCTATGTCACCTCTTTTGTATCTCTTTTTGTTGGGGTCTAAGGAGAGTCAAAAAGCAGGGAACTAGGAGGCAGGCACTTGGAGGCATTAGTAAGCCCCTCCAGCAGGGCACGTTGTTAGGAAGACAGCTCCTCTTAGAATAAAAGCAAATCTACTCCAGAAGGATCGTAGAGTGAACCACAAAAATTGTGCTATAGAAGACCCAGATGATAACAGAATGGAATATTGATCAAATTCTCTGAAGGAAGAAAGATTTATAAACTTAGAGAAAAATACAAGAAAATGCAAAAGAGCTTTATAAAACTTTTTAAATATCTCAATGACACAAAACTAAAACCAACCCCAAATAAACTACCAATTGCAAAGTGAAAAAAAGGAATATTTATTAAAAAATTATATCCCTCAAAAAAGGTATTTTTTTCTTTCAACTAGATGAAGTAGAAAAAGGTATTTTTATTATACAAGAAATTAGTGAGAAAACATAGAGTTTTGATAAATATGCAAGGGCAGGAATATCAACATAGAAATCCCCAAGCATTTAGCTAAGCAAACTAAATATGTAAATGTTCCAGACACTGCTGAGTGCTTTCCATCTAATAGAAACATAAGAGAGGAAATGCAACTGCTTAACAACACATGGGAAATGTTCAGACACACAAGTAATCAAATAAATGCAAAGTAAAATGATGACACACCATTTCTCATCCATTAAATTATCTATGATTAAGAAAAATAATGTGATTAAGTGACTTCACATGCATTTCTAAATGTAGTATAAATTAAAACAATTGTTTTGGAAATACTATCAAAAGCTTAGAAATGTGCATACCCATGACATTTTGACTTTGCAAAATAGCCTTTGGAAATATGTCAAACTATTAATATTAATATTAAAAAGGCCAGGTACGGTGGATCAAGCCTGTAATCCTAGCTATCTGGGAGGCCAAGGTGGGCAGATCGTTTGAGCTCAGGAGTTCGAGACCAGCCTGAGCAAGAGCAAAACCCCATCTCTACTATAAAAATAGAAAGAAATTAATTGGCCAACTAATATATATAGAAAAAATTAGCCGGGCATGGTGGCACATGCCTGTAGTCCCAGCTACTTGGGAGGCTGAGGCAGCAGGATTGCTTGAGCCCAGGAGTTTGAGGTTGCTGTGAGCTAGGCTGACGCCACGGCACTCACTCTAGCCTGGGTAATAAAGTGAGACTCTGTCTCAAAAAAAAAAAAAATTAAAAAATACTGGTGCTCCTCGTAGTGCTACTGAACAATAATGAAAATTAGAAACAACCTAAAATGATCAAAATCTTGCTTAAAGTAAATTGCTCTGCTACTACATCAGCTGGAGTCTCCATGAGCACTGAGAGAGAAGTGTATGAATCAGGTGGCTTTCTACAGCAAGTACCAGAAAATTCTGCTCAAATGGCTTATATAACAAGAAATATTGTGCTATGTCACATATCAAGTTTCTTGAAGATGGAGTAGTTCCAGGGCTGTTTAATCAACATTAGTGTCATCAGTAACCAGGTTCTTCCCTCTCTTTGCTTGACTATCCTCAGCATGTCAGCCACTTCTCTCATGGAAGCAAGATGGCTGCAGCAGCACCCAGCATCACATCTTTAAGTGTCACCATGTCCAAGGATAGAAGGAGAACACATTACTTCTTGTGCCCCAGAAACCCCCTAGCAAATTGCCCCTGAGAGTTCATTGTCCAAAACTGCACCATGTGCTAAGTCCTAAGCAAATAACTAGCAAGGCAGTACAATACCATGGTTGGCTTAGACCAGAGGTTCTCAAAGTGTGATCCTTGGACTAACAACATCAGCATTACCTGGAAACTTGTTAGAAATGCAAAGCTTTGGGTTCTACCAGAGTCAGAAGCTCTGAGGGCGAGGCCCACAAATTTTATTTCACAAGCCCTCTAGATCACTCTGATGAAGCTCGAATTTGAGAAGCACTGGCTTAGACTAAACAAAAGTCACCTCCCAAGGCTGACTAGATCCAGCCTTCCCTAAAGCTCATGGCCACTGTAAACCTGAACAAAATTATGTTTTGTTAGCAAGGAAAAAAAGGAAACATTGCTGTGGATTGCTGTGGATTAGGCAACCACTAAATAGGAGAAAGCCGCTGTTCTGGTGCCATAAATGGCCTGAAACTTTTAAGAATAAAAGAAAGCTGAACCAGGAACGGTGCCTCACACACATAATACTAGCACTTTGGGAGGCTGAGAAGGGATCGCCTGGAGCCAGGAGTTTGAGGCCAGCCTGAACAAGAGTGATACCCAGTTTCTACAAAAGGTAGAAAAATTAGCCAGGTGTGGTGGCGCATGCCTGTAGTCCCAGCTACTCAGGATGCTGAGGCAGGAAGATCGCTTGAGCTCAGGAGCTTGAGGTTGCAGTGAGCTATGATGGTACCTCAGCACTCTGTCCTGGGTGACAGAGCAGGACCCTGTCTCAAAAGAAAGTCAGAGGCATTAACACTGTCCTTTCCTTTCCCTGCATCCTCAATATCATTTTTCTTTAGCATTTTTATCTCCAATTTCCAAAAATGTGAAAAATGTTAAGTAGTACATGTTTACGTGTCTATGTGTATTTGGAATTACTATAAAAAAACAAGTTGCAGAATAATATATGTCCTGTAATACATAAACAATAAAAACAAAAATGAACAAAATATAAATATGTATAGGTGGATGTGTGTTTATATGAAAATGAATGTATAGGGAAAGTTCTGGAAGGATATGCAACAAAATTCTCAGGGGCTCCCCCTGAGGAAATGTATGAAACTGGGGGAGACGGTCATTAAGTATCACTTTCACTTTTACTTTCTTAACTTCTGAATTGTTTCACTTACTTGCAGCAAGATTATATTGTAGATCATGTGCATTTTCAAACAAAAAATTGTTTATAGCAACAGCAACAAAATATTGGTGAGAGGAACAAGGACGGAATGTTAGGTATGGTTCTGGGCTCTGCTCATGCTCCCAGTGATGTTTTCAACGTTTTTCTCTTCTCCAACTGGATGGCACTGATAAAAACAAGACAAACAAAACAGTATTTCCATTTCTTTTTCAAAAACCATGTTTTCTTTTTTTTTTTTTTTTTTGAGACAGAGTCTCACTCTGTTGCCCGGGCTAGAGCGCCGTGGTGTCAGCCTACCTCACAGCAACCTCAAACTCCTGGGCTCAAGCCATCCTCCAAGCTCAGCCTCCAAAGTAGCTGGAACTACAGGCATCCACCACCATACCCGGCTAATTCTTTCTATATATATTTTTAGTTGGCCAGTTAATTTCTTTCTATTTTTACTAGAGTCAGGATCTTGCTCTTGCTCAGGCTGGTTTCCAACTCCTGACCTTGAGCGATCCACCCACCTCGGCCTCCCAGAGTGCTAGGATTACAAGCTTACAAGCGTGAGCCACCATGCCCAGCCTTCTTTTTGATATTACCCTTTCCTTTTCCTAGTAGACTCTGAAGATTTTGCATGTGAGTAAAAGCATGAGTTTAGGTTTATAACTAACTTCTAAATCCTAGAAGTATAATTTGCTAGCTCTGCTAGAAGATCGATTTGGCTCCCAAAAGGTGCCCAGTGGCCTTCTTTGGGATTTTTAGAAGACAAAGGCTACTACATTCTCCAATGTCTAAAAATGACCACTGAAGCCAACATTCCTAACTATAAAATATTTAATATAAAAAGATCCAGATATAATCTAGCCCAATTACCTCACTTTACAGATGAGGAAACAAGTTTAGGGAAGAGAAGTAGCTTGACAACGACCCTAGTCAGACTGAAACTGAAACGGCCATTTCCTTCCTCCTCAGCCAGTATCTTTCCCATAACATCATGAGCACTCTTTTCTTAAAACTTTAAAATTTTGCAAGTGTGAGGAGAGTCTAAGCATGTTCTGATATAAGATAACATAAGGTGGGGCATTTATAAATCACTCAGGGATAACACCAAATTTGTGAAAAGTTTTTGAAAAGTTTTTATATGGTGCTAAGCTATATTATTTTATATCATCACAGCCGAAGTAAACAGGCTGTGGCTCAAGGTCATCCCACAAACTATTTTATTTTATTTTTTTGAGACAGAGTCTCACTCTGTTGGCTGGGCTAGAGTGCTGTGGCATAACAGAGTCTCACTCTGTTGGCTGGGCTAGAGTGCTGTGGCATAACAGAGTCTCACTCTGTTGGCTGGGCTAGAGTGCTGTGGCATAAGCCTAGCTCACAGCAACCTCAAACTCCTGGGCTTAAGCCATCCTTCTGCCTCAGCCTCCCCAGTAGCTGGGACTATAGGCGTGTGCTGCCATGCCCCACTAATTTTTTCTATATACTTTTAGTTAGCCAATTAATTTCTTTCTATTTTTAGTAAAGACAGGGTTTTGCTCTTGCTCGGGCTGTTTTTTGTTTTTTTTTTAATGGATATCTACAGCTGGAACTCGGGCTGGTTTTGAACTCCTGACCTTGAGCAATCCTCCCGCCTTGGCCTCCCAGAATGCTAGGATTACAGGTGTGAGCCACCGCGCCCGGCCACAAACTCTATTTTAATTCCCTGTAGTTTTCTTGCCTTGCATCTATCTCCCTCTTCCTATTTTTTGGTGTGGTTATCTCCTTGTCCCCATGATTGTCTTTGTCGGTGTCTCTTGGTATGTCTGTTTCCAGACAGATCTCTCTGTATGTACCTTGTTCTGCATGCATTTTCCATCTATTTTTAAGACTCTATGTTTGTGAACCTGGGTGTATTTCTTAGTACTTTTTTTTAACTGTCCCAATATGTTTGTTTGTCTCAATTTTTCTTCATTGGTTTTCCTGTAACTTTGGTCCCATTAATTTCTTCATGTCTCTCCCTAACTCTGCCCGTGCTCTTCCCACTTTTTTGCACTGCCAGTTTCTTTGCCTACTTTTTTTTTTTTTTTTTTTTTTTTTTTGGCAACAGAGTCCCGGGCTAGAGTGCCATGGTATCAGCCTAACTTTTTTTTGAGACAGAGTCTTACCCTGTTGCCCGGGCTAGAGTGCCGTGGCGTCAGCCTAGCTCACAGCAACCTCAAACTCCTGGGCTCAAGCAATCCTCCTGCCTCAGCCTCCCAAGTAGCTGGGACTACAGGCATGCACCATCATGCCTGGCTAATTTATATATATATATATATATATATATATATATTTTTTTTTTAGTTGTCCAGATAATTTCTTTCTATTTTTTTAGTAGAGACAGGGTCTCAATCTTGCTCAGGCTGGTCTTGAACTTCTGAGCTCAAGCGATCCACCCGCCTCAGCCTCCCAGAATGCTAGGATTACAGGCGTGAGCCACCACACCTGGCCCTCTTGCCTACTTCTTTTCCTACCTACCTACCCTAATGCTTTCATTTTAACTTAATTACCTCTTTAAAGGCCCTGTCTCCAAATAGAGTCACATTATAGGGTACAGGGTGTTCAAGATATGGACTGCAGCATATGAAGTTGGGGGAGAACAACTTAGGCCATAATGGTGCCCCAGGGTGGAGAGAAAGAAGATCTGGATCTTTGGTTTCTGTAGTAGAAAGCACTCGCCACTTTCTACTAAGACTAGTCACAGCAGAGGCCTCCCCAAGGGACAACGAGATGCTAATGAGAAGGGGAGGTGGAGTGGATCCTGGACAGTGATGAGAAATATCCACTATTCCTTCATAATGGAGACTCTGAAAAGGAGCAATAATTCACTCACACTCTTTTTCATTTCTTCTCAGTCTTCAACCATAGGTTGTCAAACTTCTGTTTCCCTTGAAACTGTTCAAGCAAAGGTCATTGGTAATAATCTGATTACCACATTGAAAGAACTCTTTCTTGAACCCTCTTCTACAACATTTAGTACTGCTGGCTACTCCCTCCTTAGAGAGCTGTCCTCCCTGAGCTTCCCTGTTCTCTCTTCTTTGGCCCCTCCTACCCAAACTCCTTTGTCAGCTATTCTTCCTTTGCATGCTCTGTAAACATGTCTGTGTGCCCAGTTTCTGTCATGGGCTCTCTCTTCTTCTCCTCTACCTCCCAGCCCCTCCTTCCTTCCCCACACTGTCCCTCTTTTTTCCTCACTCAGTGCTCTTATATGTTATCTATACTTTATCTTAACCTAAGATCTCTAGATGGGTTCACATGGAACTTCTTAAATTACCGGGAAAATGGTATATATATTTGCATCTTTTCTTGGGAGAAGGCCCAGAGCTTGTATGAGAAGTTTAAAACATCAACTATGTTTGTGCCTCCTAAATCATGTCATTAGTTCAGCCAGTCTTCTGAGTTCCAGGGCCGTATGTCCAACTGCAGACTTGGCATCTTCATCTAAAGATGCCACCTCCACAGCTACATCAAACTCAATAATGTCAAAAACCAAGATAATTTTCTCTCCCTCCCAAAGCTTGCTCCTCTTCCTATATTCTTAAGTCCATGAAGGCTTCTGCCATTCTCCTAATCTCTCAAATCAGAAAGTTGAGCATCGCCCAGACCTCTCCCTCTCCATCACTCCATATAGCCAATCACTCACCCAAGTCTTGTCCATTCTACCTTCTTAACATCTCCTCTAGACACTTGCATTGCATTTCCACTTTTTTTTTTTTTTTTGAGACAGAGTCTCACTCTGTTGCCTAGCCTAGCTCACAGCAACCTCAAACTCCTGGGCTCAAGCAATCCTCCTGCCTCAGGCTCCCAAGTAGCTGAGACTACAGGCATGTGCCACCACATCTGGCTAATTTTTTCTATTTTTTTTTTTTTTTTTTTTTTTTTAGTAGAGACAGGGTCTCACTCTTGCCCAGGCTGGTCTCGAACTCCTGAGCTCAAGCAATCCTCCTGCCTCGGCCTCCCAGAGTGCTAGGATTACAGGCATGAGCCACCATACTTGGCCGCATTTCCACTTCTTAAGCAGGATTTCCTGTCTCTCAACTATATTGTTGAAATAACCTCCCAACTTTTCCCTTCACCTTCAGTCTCTCTCCCCTCTAAATCATTTCTCAGATTGCTATCGGAGTAATTTTTATAAAATGTAAAACTTAAAACCTTTTACTAGTTCTCAGTAGCTTTCAGAATAAAGTATGCACTATTCACCCTGACATACAAAGCCCTTCATGATGACCTGGTAAGTATTAACTGAGTGCCAGACCTTGCGCTAAATGTTAGGGATACAGTGGTAAACAAGATGAACAGATTCCCTGCTCCCAAAGACCTTTCAGTCCACAAATGTGACGAGTTTACGAAGGAGAAACACAAACTTCTAAAGGAATTAGCGATGGGGGTATGACAACCTAATTTGGAAAACCAAGGAAGGCCTCAACATCCCCATCTTTTTTTTTTTTTTTTTTTTTTGAGACAGAGTCTCACTTTATTGCCCAGGCTAGAGTGAGTGCCGTGGCGTCAGCCTAGCTCACAGCAACCTCAAACTCCTGGGCTCAAGCCATCCTGCCGCCTCAGCCTCCCAAGCAACTGGGACTACAGGCATGCGCCACCATGGCCGGCTGATTTTTTTCTATATATATTAGTTGGCCAATTAATTTCTTTCCGTTTATAGTAGAGATGGGGTCTCGCTCTTGCTCAGGCTGGTCTCGAACTCCTGAGCTCAAATTATCCGCCCACCTCGGCCTCCCAGAGAGCTAGGAGCCACCGCGCCCGGCAAACATCCCCAACTTGTACTTATAATTGTAACCAACAGGTATGGTTTCAGATATGGAGCCAACAACTTTATCTGCGTTATCTCATTTAAACCTCACAACTCCTTGGGGTTAGCACCATTACTGTTAGCCTTATTTTACAGATAGGGAAACTGAGGCCTAGAAGGTTTAAATAGTGGTGGAGTTGGAATTCCATCCCAGAGTCATCTGAGACCCTGACGTCTTAACCTTTAGACGCTTCTGCTTCTCCTTTGTAGCACTCCCTAGGCTTGGGAAACCACACCCAGCTCTGCAAACACACCAGCCTATGTCATTCCAAGACTTTGCTCGTGGCTCTCTTTTTGCCTAGAATGCCTCTTGCCCTCAAAAATCTTCCTGCTGAACACACAATTATCTTGTGATCTAATGAAAGTGTTCTCTCTTCCATGTAGGCTCCTCCCCAAGACAGAATTAGCCACCGCGTTCTTTGTGTATATACAGTGTTTCATAAACACTCTCATAGTCCTTAGAGCACTTCAGGTCCTTATCTGGTGGTTTCCCCCTAAAAAACTGTATTTCCCGGGGATGACAACCGACTGACCTCTGTAATCAGAAACTTTTGCTGCATCTGGCATTCCAATGTTGGAGGAAAGGTAAGTAAAGAGGAAGAGGAAGGGCAGGGCACAGTGGATCACGCCTTGTAATCCTAGCGCTCTGGGAGGCTGAGGCGGGAGGATTGCTTGAGCTCAGGAGTTCGAGACCAGCCTGAACAAGAGGGAGACCCTGTCTCTACTATAAATAGAAAGAAATTAGCCAAAAAGCTAAAAATAGATAAAATTAGTCAGGCACGGTGGCGTGTGTCTGTAGTTTCCAGCTACCCAGGAGGCTGAGGCAGAAGGATCACTTGAGCCCAGGAGTTGGAGGTTGCTGTGGGCTAGGCTGACGTCACAGCACTCTAGCCCGGGCGACAGAGTGAGACTCTGTCTCAAAAAAAAAAAGCAAGAGGTAGGGAGAAAAGAAAAGGCAAGCATGAAGACAGACTCTTCAATGTGAGACATCCCAAGACCATCTGCCCCTCTGTAAAAATCTTGCATTTTATGTCACTGTAAAATTAACCCTTACTACCCCAACAAGGCTTAATTTGAGGATTGTTCAACAAGCACTTCATGAAAACCAGCTGAATGGTTCCCTTCCTCTAGCCGTCCCTTTCTCTCCTCCTGCACTCTCTCTCCTCTTCTTCCTATCTAACCCACCCTCTCTTCGGCCAACAGCTCCTCTCTTCATTTGAGGACTGCAGACAAAAGACAAAAGTCAGAGAAGAAAAGAAAACCTCAAAGAAGGAAAACTAAGTGAGCACCTTATCTCAGAAGTCACATGGCAGAAAGCCACTGGGGTAGCTGTGAAGAATAGAGAGGGCTGAGGGAGGTTCCCCTATTGCCTCAGAGACCACTCACAGGCCTGAAGACATGTTTCTGTTTCAGGTTTCTCAGATAAGCATCTGCAGTGCTACAGCAAGGAGATGGAAGTTGCCAGATACTGGCCTGGATTTGGCAAGACATAAATGAATCACTTGGGAAGGAGTGCTGGGATGGCTGCCTGGTTCATTTCTGTTGTGCACCCAGACGCCTAATCCAAAGGCCTAGGACAAGAGGGGCTGCTGCAAGAACATGCGCGGTGGCTGGGGGAGGAAGGGGATGGCGACGGGGAATGATCAGCTACATCCGCCTGGGAGCAAAACAAAACAGAACCAAACCTGAGTAGTGACTTTCACATGCTCCTGGAGTGGGAAGGGCCTTAGCCTGAAGCAGGCTCATGGGCACCTGTGCCAGCCCCTGACTCTGCTCCACCCCTGCCAAGTGTCACGTGCACACGTCTGTTTGCTGCTCGCCTCCTGGGCTTTCCCAAGCCGGGTAAGACCCATCTCGGGTGTCCAGGAGCCCGCTGGGGAAGTGGCACTACCAAGTAGGGTCACTTGGTTTTCTGTCTGGGACCCAGACAGCTGTGAGAGTAAACAAAGTAAGGGGTGGGGGAGGATGCAGAGACAGGAGAAGAGGTTAACAATCTTACCACTTCCTGGCCCCCATGCCACCTCATTTTCTTGTAAGGTCCCAGGGAGCCCATGGTTACTAGACTCCCAGACCAGGCCGGACCCAGTGGGCCCGAGGGCCCGGGCTGACCTGCGCCAGTGTGACTCATTACAGCCCTGGTAGCACTGTGAGGAAGGTAAACAGTTCCTGTTCTCTCCTCCTCCACCCCTGACCTTTTCTGTGATCCTTTTAGCCTTTCACTGGTGTTTCCTCCTCCCAGGGCCCATTTCTCTTCCACTGCCTGAGTTTGTTCTAACAGAGAAGGGGAATCTAATAATCGAAATCACGCTAAGAAGTTAATAGGCTGGGCGTGGTGGCTCACGCCTGTAATGCTAGTATTTGGGGAGGCTGAGGCCTGGGCAACGTAGCAAGACCCCATCTCTACCAAAAAAAAAAAAGTTAATGGCACCTGTGGATTACATACCCCAGGGGCATGTGCAGTTTGAATTTTGAAAGAAAAAATTTGGGTGGAGATAATGTGGAGGCAGAGACACTTCTAGTGGTCTGCAGATTTTAAATTACGTCTTTCTGTATGCAGGCAAGCCCTGGCTGGCTGGAGATGGGTGTAGGCCAGGCAGGGGAGTGAGCAATTCTGGGTAGAATGAAAGGACTCCTCAGGGAAAGAAGGGCCCTCTCCCGTGAGTCTTGGTCCCAGGGTCATGCTGTGCCATTCTTGGCCCTAGGTGGACCCAAACCCAGGAGATGGGGGGCAAGCACCCCAGGACTGCTGAGAGCACCTCACAGACTGTGTCCCCTGGTGCTCAGCTGCAGACTGTGCCCAGCAAAGGGGCCACACCCGCCTTAGCTTCTCCTCCAGGCTCTTTCCTTCCCGTTCCTGCCCTATCATGGGTTCACTGGTCAGGGTTTGGATTCGGGAGTCAGATGATGTTCCCGGAAAAGGCAGCGGGTGAGTGACGGAAGCTGGTGAGTGACTGACGAGGGGATTGGGGGAAAGACTGTTTACTTCCTCTTTTCTAGTTAGCTGGGTTCCTTTAGGGTTCCACATATCTGTAGTGACTGGTCCCCTCTAGTGCTGCATCATGTGGCAGCTGCTACTGCAGATGGCTCTGCTGGTTCTGGGTAAGTCAGGGGCTCTCTGGCTGAGGGAGAAGTCCAGGATGTCCTGGGTGGCTCAGAGACTCCTCTACAGGTCAGGGATGGGACTCAGGACAAACTGAGGCTTCTGATTTGGGCATAGTCATGAAGTGAAGAGGAGCAAGGTCAGTTACTTCAACCCTCTGGGTTTCAGTCTTTACATGTAAACTGAAGAGCTTGGACTAGATGGTCCCTAAGGTCTTCCAGTCTGATATTCCAGGGTACCCCCACACCCCATGAGTTTTCATTTTTACCTTTTCTGGGAAGTTTGGGTTGAGGTTGTTTCTGTGCTTGATTCAGGGAAATTCAGTCAGTACTCTTAATTTGTGAGTTTGAACAGGAAACAAGGAGTAAGAGAATGGTGTTGAAAGTAGGGATCCGGGTGGCTGGTGGGGCAGGAAGCATGGACATTGGAGACCAGAAATCAGGCAGCAGGAGAGGTAGCCACTAGAAATCCTGATTCTTGGGAATACCAGGCTCCTGGGGCAAGGGCAGGTAGGGAAGTTTTAAACTCACTTGACACTCCAGGCACGCTAATCTCCGCTCTTGCTCAATATTTGATTCATTCTTTTTTTTCTTGCAGTTTCAGCTGACATGCAGGCTGGTGAGTTTGTTTCATGGTCTTGGATTCCTCAAATGAGGCACATATGGGTGCAATGTCCACAGGACAGCAGGAAATGTCCATTGCATGGGAAACTGCTGATGGATGTGAGCAGGAGCAGCACCCCAAACACAGTGGGTGTGGGCCCTATGCTGCTCTGGCCAGTTTTCTTCAAGATCCATAGAAGGCTTGGCTGGGCGTGGTGGCTCATGCCTATAATCCTAGCACTCTGGGAGGCCGAGGCGGGAGGACCGCTGGAGGTCAAGAGTTCAAGACCAGATCTGAGCAAGAGCGAGACCCCATCTCTACTTAAAAAAAAAAAAAAAAAATAGATTAGTTGGACAACTAAAAATACATAGAAAAAGAATTAGCCGGGCATGGTGGCGCATGCCTGTGGTCCCAGCTACTCTGGAGGCTGAGGCAGAAGGATCGCTTAAGCCCAGGAGTTTGAGGTTGAGCTAGGCTGATGCCACGGCACTCTAACTGGGCAACAGAGTGAGACTTTGACTCCAAAAAAAAAGATACGTAGCATGCCAAAAATGGGGCAAAGATGTTCTCATATTGAGTCACAGACTCAGGCTGAGTCACAAAGTGTGGGTTTCCAGTGGGCTCACTCTGGCTTTGAGCCTCCCTGGGAATGCCAGCACAGGGTCCGCTCCTCCCCCTGTCCTCACTCCACATTCTCGTGGCTCCTCAGCAGATCCCCCAAAGGCCGTGGTGTTCCTGGAGCCTTCATGGGATAGGGTGCTCCAGGACGACAGTGTGACTCTGAAGTGCCAGGGGGACTACGCTCCTGGAAACACGTCCACAGAGTGGTTTCACAACGGGAGCCTCATCTCAAGCCAGGACTCGAGCTACTTCATTGCAGCTGCCAGAGTTGAGGACAGCGGAGAGTACAGGTGCCAGACATCCCTCTCCATGCTCAGTGACCCGGTGCAGCTACAAGTCCATGACGGTGAGTCGGTGAAAAGGAAGAGGGAACTCACCAATAAAGGGGGGAAACAAGGCACCCTGAGATACTTGGGAAGAGCCAGAAGCTGGTGTTCTTGGGGATTAAAATTAAGGCGAGATAATCTGTGGTCCCACTGAATGATATCAGAGTTGTAGTCCTAACTATAATTAGGCGTTAGGGAAAATGTCAAAGCCTGCCATATAATAGATATAGGTCCATTGGACTGCACTGCACAATTCTAGAAATCACCACACACACTGAATGCATATAGTGTGAATGTGTCATCTGGAGGTCAGGACATGACATTGATAGCTACCTCCCAAATCATCCCTAATGGTCTAGCATCATATCTCTCTCCCCTCCTCCTCCTCAATGCCATACTCAATCTTACACTTCAGCGTAAATTTGGCAATTTATACCTTTCCCAATGGAGATATATACATGCTGAATTTGCATATTAATCATGGAATGAAAGTCTTTATGTACTAGTAAAAGAATCTAGGCATCAGAATCAGGTAGGGGAAATATTTTGGAGGAGGGAATCTTTCCTGGCATCCCTAGAGTCACACGCCAAAGCCTGGTAGCTGCAGGGTAGCCTTGCAGGCCTGACTGTACTTCCATGGCTGCTGCATTTGTACAATGTCTATGGGTGGAGCAAGCCTGGAGAGGAAGGAAGCATACCAGAGTTGGATCTGCAACAAAGTTCAAAAGAATTGGGCCTCTGAAATTCCTTTTCATGGTCCCTTTGTCTCTGACTGTACCATCCACCTGACATGGTTCTCACTCTACAGAGCTACAAGAAGAAATGTTAATTATTTAGCTAGGCGAGAGATGGCACCTAAGATCTATAAAATGGGGATTTACCAAGAGGAAACAATAGAAAAATCAAGTCTGGGAGTTGTTAGTTTGCCTTGAACTTGGCTCTAGAAACTGGCTTTAGAAGTCTAGTCAATGAGGGCTGTATTAAAGTGGGACCATGAGAGTTAACTTCATCAGGCAAACTCCTAATCTTCCTTCAGCACCCCTTTCACTTATCTCCTCCTCTGAGAAGCTTTCTTTGCTTCTTGCTTTTTTCAGGCAGAATTTCTTTATCTCAATCTTGTTGACCCTGCAGTCCTTTGTTCTCAGCCTGTTGAAGCACTTATCGCGTTGTATTATAATTATTTCTGTGTGTGTTTCTATGTCTAGACTGTAGATTCTTTGAGGTTAGGGACCATGTGTCTTGTCATCCAGCTATCTCCAGTCTGCACAATGCCTGGTACATAGTGAGTGCTCAGTAAAGTATTGGTTGAATTAATATATATATAGAGAGAGAGCAAAAGTCCATGACAAGACAGATTGGAACAAGAATGTTCCTCAAAGACCACTGGACTATATATATATATATAATATCAATCATAATCTTATGCTAATGATCCATCTTTTTTTTTTTTTTTCTGAGACAGAGTCTCTCTTTGTTGCCCAGGCTAGAGTGAGTGCCGTGGCGTCAGCCTAGCTCACAGCAACCTCAAACTCCTGGGCTCAAGTGATCCTGCTGCCTCAGCCTCCCAAGTAGCTGGGACTACCATGCACCACCATGCCCAGCTAAACTTTTCTATATATATTAGTTAGCCAATGAATTTCTTTCTATTTATAGTAGAGATGAGGTCTTCCTCTTGCTCAGGCTGGTTTCGAACTCCTGACCTCGAGCAATCTGCCCACCTCAGCCTCCCAGAGTGCTAGGATTATAGGCGTGAGCCACCGCGCCTGGCCTGATTCATCTCTTTGCCAATAAAGTAAGTGGATATATAGGCACAAGGCCTTTTTTGAAAAATAATGTTTTTTTGGCTTTTTTGAGACAGAGTCTCACTCTGTTGCCTAGGTTAGAGTGCCGTGGCATCAGCCTCAAATTCCTGGGCTCAGGCAATCCTCCTGCCTCAGCCTCCCAAGTAGCTGAGACTATAGGCATGTGCCACCATGCCTGGCTAATTTTTTCTATTTTTCAATAGAGACAGGGTATCACTATTGCTCAGGCTGGTCTTGAAC
>VSMD01099482.1:0-21562 GCA_008750895.1 Mirza zaza
TCATTATGTATGTATCTACCCATCCCCTCCCCCCGTCCCCCTGCCCAATACACTATTATTGTAGTACCTATGTGTCCACTTAGGTGCTGCTCAGTTAATACCAGTTTGCTGGTGAGTATATGTGGTTTTTGTTTTTCCATTCTTGGGATACTTCACTTAGTAGTATGGGTTCCAGCTCTAACCAGGAAAATATAAGATGTGCTATATCACCATTGTTTCTTAGAGCTGAATAGTACTCCATGGTATACATATACCACATTTTATTAATCCATTCTTGGATTGATGGGCACTTGGGCTGCTTCCACAGCCTTGCAATTATTTTTATGACACATGGGCCACATCCTGTCACCATACTTTTCACTCTTTACAAGAAGTGCCACCCAAATACTCCCTTATTCATTTAGAACATGCCTATTGAGCATAAAGTATGTGCAGAGCAGCATGCTATGCACTAATACTGTAGGCATAGCCAGCACATGCCTACACCTTGAGCCCCTCATGGAAGTCAGCAATCTGCAAATGCTCAAACCCCTACCCACCCAGGAAAAAGCACATGATTTCTCAAAGTATCAACATCAGACAAAAAATTCCACAGAAGCAATTTACAATCATAAGATAAAGTTGAAGCTATATATGTAGAATTTCTTAATAGACTGGCTGTCTGATTCTCTTTAGACTGACAATTTAACCTTCATTCAGGTAATCAAACCTTATTTTTTTTTTTTGATGTCTTTCAAAACCTTGGTACATGGATCAGGACTTATATGTTCATAGCTAATTACACAAATAAATACACATCTCCTTAAAATGTATATAAAATTATTCTCTTGGCCTAGATTAGTTTAAAATGCTTGTGTTTAAATTTTCCCACAGTTCATTGGAAGTGCTGTAAACAGTGTCCTCAAGGATAACGAAGAACCATGGCAAGAAAGAATAGATATAAGACATAATACTTGGAATGATGAAAGTCATCATTCATTTATTCAATAAACATCCTTGTTCCTTACCCTGCACCAAACTCTGTGCTACTTATTAGAGCTATAATGATGGACAGGACCACAAAATATAATAGAAATAATCACAAGTTAAATTCCTGCCTCAAGTTGCTCATGTTCTCTTAGAGCAGGCAGACATGTAAACGCTTACCATGCAATGGAACGGATATATAAAGAGATATGTGCAACAGATACTGCAAAACAGAAGTATTACAAAATTGATCTATAAACAGGAGAGGAGACAGAGTGTCAGAGTAGGTGACAGGTGAGCCAAATCCCATCAGACAAGTGGGAGCTTTCTAGATAAATAAGAGTGGTAAGAGCATGCAAAGTAGTGAAATAGCATATTGCATTTGGAGAACTATGAGCAGTCTGATGTGGCTAGAATAGAGATGTGGCAGGGGACCAGGCTGAAAGGAAAGCAGAGGTCAGATTCCAAGAGCTTAGACTTCACTACTAAAGATAAGCTTGAGTTTTAGATTGGAAAAAGCACATGATCAATTTGGGTATGAAGCCAGAGGTATACAATTGGGAGTCTTTGATTTATGGGTTGAATTTAAAAGTGAAACACATTACATAGAAAGATCTTGTAAGTCAGAAGAGAGGCTGAGAAATGAATCCTTTATAGTAGCAGTCCCCAACCTTTTTGGCACAGGGACCCATTTCATGGAAGACAATTTTTCCATGGAAGCAGGTTGGGGGTAGATGGCGAGCAATGGGGTGCAGCTGTGAATACAGAGGAAACTTCACTTGCTCACTTGCTCACCTGCCGCTCACCTTCTGCAGCCTGGTTGCTAACAGGCTGTGGACCAGTACCAGTCTGTGGCCCAGGGATTAGGGACCATAGCTTTAGAGAACCATGATTTGAGAAGCAGGGAAAGAAATAAGAGTCCCCAGAGGAATTTTAAAATGAGTAGCCAGAAGATAAGAGGAAAACCAGCAATGAGGGAGAACCCACAAAAAGTTTTGAGAAGGAAGTCTCAAAGTAAGTTCTAGAAGTAGAGTGATGATATAAATAAGGGCATTGAGATAAAGGAACTCCATAAAGGGTAGAATTTCTGTTAAATTTATCTTTGCTTTTTTGTTTCTTTGTAAGCAGTGTTGTTGTATGTTTAAAATTGGTTCTAAAATGGTTTCTGTAAACCTCATGGTAATCTCAAATCAAAAAGCATCCAACAGATACACAAAAAGTAAAAAGCAAGACATTAAAACACACTACAAGGGAAAAGAAAGGAAGGGAGGAAGGAAAGAAGGGAGGACTGCAAAACAGGAAGGAAGGAAGGAAGAAAGGGAGGAAGGGAGGGAGAGAGGATCACAAAACAGGAAGGAAGGAAGGGAGGGAGGATCACCAAACAGGAAGGAAGGAAGGGAGAAAGCAAGGAAGGGAGGAAGGGAGGGAGGAAGGGAGGAAGGGAGGGAGGGAGGGGGGAGGGAGGGAGGGAGGAAGGAAGGAAGGAAGGACCGACCACAAAACAACCAGAAATCAAATAACAACATGGCAGTAGTAAGTCCTTAACTATCAATAATGACATTGAATGTGAATGAACTAAACTCTTCAATAAAAAGACATAGGGTGGCTAAAGGGATAAAAAAAAGAAAGATCCAACTATTTCTTGTCTTCAAGAAACCCAGTTTGCCTATGAAGATACACATAGACCAAAAATAAAGGGATGGAAAAAGATGTGCCATGTAAATGGAAACCAAAAAAAGAGCAGTAGTAGATATACTTCTATCAGCTAAAACAGATTTCTAGATAAAAACTGTAAAAAGAGATAAAAAAATGTCATTATGTGATAAAGGGGTTGATTCATCGAGAAGATATAATAATTCTAAATATATATGCACCCAACACTAGAGCAGCCATATATATAAAGCAAATATTATCAGAGCTAACGAGAGAGAGAGAGACCCTAATACAATAATCATTAGAGACCTCAACACTCCACTTTCAGGATTGAACAGATCATCCAGACAGAAAATCAACAAAGAAACATTAGACATAATCTGCACTATAGACCAAATGGACCTAATGTCACTTACAGAACATTCCATTCAACAACTGCAGAATACACATTTTTCTCCACAGCCCATGGATCATTCTCAAGGATAGACCATAGGTTAGACCACAAAAAAAGTCTTAAAAAATTCAAAATAATTGAAATCATACCAAGTATTTTCTCTGACCACAATGGAATAAAATAACAAGAGAAACCTTGGAAACTATACGAACACATGGAAATTAAATAATATGCTGCTGAACGACCAGTGGGTCAATGAAGAGATTAAGAAAATAATTTAAAAATTGCTCAAAACAAATTAAAATGAAAACACAACATACCAAAGCCTATGGGATACAGTAAAGGAATGATAAGAGGAAAGTTTATAGTAATAAGTGCCTACATTAAAAAATTTAGAAGACCTTCAAATACACAACCTAATGGTGCATCTCAAAAAACTAGAAAAACAAGAGCAAACCAAATTCAAAATTAGTAGGAGAAAAGAAATAATAAAGATTAGAGCAGAAATAAATGAAATTGAAACAAAAAAGATCAAAGAAATAGGTTTTTTTTTAAAAGATAAACAAAATTGACACACCTTTAGCCAGACTAACTAAAAAGAGAGAGAAGACTTAGATAAATAAAATCAGAGATGAAAAAGGAGACATTACAACTGATACTGCAGAAATCCAATGGATCATTAGAGACTAGTGTGAGTGACTATATTCCAATAAATTCTAAAACCTAGATGAAATGGATAAATTCCTACACACATACAAACTACCAAGATTGAACCAGGAAGAAATCCAAAATCTGAATAAGTAACAAAATAGAAGCAGTAATAAAAAGTTTCCCATCAAAGAAAAGCCCAGGACCTGCTGGCTTCACTTCTACCAAGCATTCAAAAAAGAACTAATACTAATCCTATTTAAACTATTCTGAAAAACTGAGGAGGAAGAAATACTCCCAAACTCATTCTATGGGCCTCTGATCACCCTGATACTGAAACCAGACAAAGAGACAACAAACAAAAAAAACTTACTCCAGTAACTCTGATAAACATAGATGCAAAAATCCTCAAGAAAATACTAGCAAACCAAATTCAAGAACACATTCAAAAGATTATTCATCATGATCAAGTGGGATTCCTCCCAGGGATGCAAGAATGGTTCGACATATGCAAATCAATCAATGTGATACATCATATTAACAGAATGAAGGACAAAAACCATATGACCATTTCAACTGATGGTGGAAAAGCATTCAATAAAATTCAATATCCCTTTATAATAAAAACTTGCAAAAAAATTAGGTATAGAATTCATTCATAATGGAAGAATCACATTTTCTGACTTCAAGTTATACTACAGAGCTATAGTAACCAAAACAGCATGTTACTGTCATAAAAACTGATATATAGACCAACAGAACAGACTAGAGAATCCAGAAATAAATCCACACATCTATAGTGAACTTATCTTCAACAAGATGCCAAAAAAATACAATGGAGAAAAGATAGTCTCTTCAATAAATAGTACTCAGAAAACTACCCATATGCAGAGGAATGAAACCACGTTTCCTTCTTTCTATCTCAATCTTTGTGTGAAAAATCTTTCTCCACCCGCACAGTGAGCACCTAGCACATTTTCCACTCTTACACTCACCATATACAAAAATCAAATCAAAATGGATTAAAGACTTAAATCTAAGACCTGAAACTATGAAACTACTAAAACAAAACTTGGGGAAATGCTTCAGGACATTGACCTAGGCAAGGACCTCTTGAGCAATACCCCAAAGTACAGGCAACAAAAGAAAAATTGGACAAATGGGATCATATCAAGCTAAAAAGCTTCTGCACAGCAAAGAAAACAATCAACAAAGTGAAGAGACAACCCACAGAAAGGGAGAAAATATTTGCAAACTACCCATCTGACAAGGGATTAATAACTAGAATATATAAGGAGTTCCATCTACTCAATAGGAAAAAATCAAATAATCTGACTAAAAAATGGATGAAGGCTCTGAATAGACATTTCTTTAAAAAAAAAAAAACATACAAATGACCAACAGGTATATGAAAAAATACTCAACATTAGTCATCAGAGAAATGCAAATCAAAACCACAATGAGATATCATTCCATACCAGTTAAAATGGCGTTTATAAAAAAGACAGGTGGAAGATGGAAGGTGGAAGATGAATGATCATCTAAAATGTAACTAAGTGTTCTCCCTGATGTCATCAGTATCAGTACTGCATTTACTGAAATTCCACTATGTCCCAGTTTATGCTGCTTGAAAATAATTGATCCTAGTATGACAGCTGTAGAACCAGAATTTTATTTTGCCCATTCTCCTTCTCTGAAATTTGCACAAAAAGTTTTTGCTAATAAAAAAAACAACACTAAAATGATACCCTGGTATTCAGCCTGCTGGGTAGTAACTAATGCAGCAAGGATGTGGAGAAAGGGGAACCCTCATACACTGTTGGTGGAAATGTAAATTAGTGCAACCACTATGGAGAACTGTAAGTAAGTTTCTAAAAAAACTAAAAATAGACCTACCTTATGATCCAGCAATCTCACTCCTGGGTATATATCCAAAGGAAGGGAATTCAATATATCAAAAACATATCTGCATTCCCATGTTTATTGCAGCACTAGTCACAATAGCTAAGATTTAGAATCAACCTAAGTGTCCATCAACCGATGAATGGATAAAGAAATTGTGTTACACATATACAATGGCACGTTTTATAGCCACAAGAAAGAATGAAATCCTGCGATTTGTAGCAACATGTATGGAACTGAAGAACTTTATGGTAAGTGAAATAATCAAAGCACAGAAAGACAAATCTCATATGTTCTCACTGATAGAGGGAACTGTATGTAAAAACAATTGATCTCATGGAGACAGAGAGTAGAATGATGTTTACCAGAGGCAGTGGGAAGGGAGATAAAATGGCGATGGTTGAGTGTAAAAATACAGTTAGAATGAACAATGTTTGCTAGCACAGCAAAGTGACTATAATGAACAATAAGTTAGGATATGCTTTAAAATAACTGAAAGAGTGGAATTGGAATGTTCCTAACACAAAGAAATGACAAATGCCTGTAGTGATGGATACCCCAATTACTGTGATTTGATTCATTCACATTGTATGCCTGTATCAAAACATCACATGTACCCTATAAAGATAAACAACTATTATGTAATCATAATTAAAATTTTTTAAAGAGATAAACGAACTCCAAGCCTGGATAATGACTAAGTTTTCCAGAGCTTTATTAATTATGTGCCAGGCATTACAACCTCATAACAACTGTATGAGGTAGGAACTATTATTATCATTATCCTCATTTTACAGATAAGGAAACTGAGACACAGAAAGTTTAAGCACCTTGTCTAAAATCACACAGTTTTACTAGAAGGAGGAAGGATTTGAGCCCAGGCTGTTTGGCTCCTGAAATCCTGCTTCCAACACTACATTACACTGCTTTCCTTAGAATACCACAGTATTATCTGGGAGCCTTGGGTGACATAGCTCAAATCAGGAGATATTTTTTGTGCGAAGGTGGAAGATAAATGATCATCTAAAATGTAACTAAGTGTTCTCCCTGATGTCATCAGTATCAGTACTGTATTTACTGAAATTCCACTATGTCCCAGTTTATGCTACTTCAAAATAATTGATTCTAGTATAACAGCTGTAGAACCAGAATTTTATTTTGCCCATTCTCCTTCTCTGAAATCTGCACAAAAAGTTTTTGCTAATAAAAAAAAAACAACACTAAAATGATACCCTGGTATTCAGCCTGCTGGGTAGTAGAATCTTGAGTTAATTGATTCTATAAAAATCCATAGCCTAGCAGCAAAATATATTCATCTGAGAAATAACTGAACAATTCACAGTAGAATCAAATGGTGCTATGTACACAGGAATAACCATCTGGTAATAGTTTACTTTACCACCTATCTACAACAAAACTGAGAACTCTCACCTGACACTAGTCAAGCTGGCCATCCTAGAACTCTTTATTCTGTAGTATCTTATAATAAAACATCCAACGGAAAATATCTAGAGATTAGACTCATTTTTTAATCCAAATTTTAAACACCTTCCAGAATAATGTGGCTACATGGAATAGCTTCTCTTTGCTCAAATATTTAACTGCATCATGTTGCTTTCGTCCATCAGTTTTCAAGCTGAGCATTATACCAAGAATTTGTGGCTTAACTGACAGCGGTGCATAAATTTTCCAGTACCTGAGTTATTGGTGGAAGTAGGATGTCAATATAATGTCATAACATACTTTATTCAATATTTGTGGCAATAAACTTCAGAATGAACTATAACATACCATAATTTTTCTGTGTTAATAGAGGATAGAGTTGCCTGTGTTTGAATTTTACAGCTTCCTTTTAACAACAGTTACCATTTTATCAGTCGTCTTCCAAAAATCTTTGTAGGAATTATCTTGTCTCTTCCCACAGTCCATCAAGGAATAATAAGGTCAAAATATAGCCATGGTAAGCTAACAATTTAGAGTTAAGAAGCATCATTCTCTACAATGTGAATTATTAGGGCTTGCTGATCAGCCATAGGAAATGCAAGCACTAGTAATAGGAATCTTTGGAAGGCAGAACAGCCCAGAGAATGGAAGCTGTGGTTTGAATTCTGCATTTGTCTGGGCCTGTTTCCTCACCCATAAAATAACTTTTCATGATTTTTGTGAGAATCACACGTGTTAAAGCACCTACTGCAGGGCTTCATTTAGCACAGAGCCAAATAATATCATTCCTCTTTCTCTCCTTCTAATTTGACCTCTCAGCAGCTCTTGACCCAGTAGGTTGCTTCTTCCTTCTTTATACACCCTCTTCTTGTAGGTTCTCTCGTTTTTTCCCTTGTCTTGTGGTATCTTAAAGGCTCCTTTGCTGGCTCTTCCTCATCTACCCAGTCCCTAAATCTCAGATTTCTTTAGGGCTCAACGCTAAGCTTTCTTCTATTATTCTCTCTAGATTCTCTCACTAGGCAAATTCATCCTCTCTCAGGACAAAAAGAGTATCTCCCTATCAAATTATCAGCTCAGTTCTGTCCTCCTAGTTTCAGACTCATCTATCCTTCATATCTACTTGCTATCTCAACATGGAGATCTTGCAAACATCCCAAAGCCTCATGTTCAAAACTGAATTTTTAGCTTGACCCTGATAACAATGCCTGCCCCAACCTGCCTTCTCTCTCCCTAGAAGTGCTCCCCCATATTTCCAGTAGCTCCAGCCAGCAATCTGGGCTTTACCTGACTCTCTTGTCCCACCCTCCATGCCTAGTCCATATCAAGCCCTGCCAGTCCTCTATAAGCTGATCTCCATGTTTCCTTTCAATTCTAAAGTCTGGACTTCTTACAGCTGGTGTTCAAAAGAATCAGTAGATTTCAAAAGCCTCTGATAAAGTATATCTTAAAGATTATTTATAAATGAAGGGTTTGGTCAAAACTAGAAAAATGGTTTAAAGGCAAAGAATATTCCTTAGAACACTGGTTCTACAGGGTGTTAGTAGGTTTTAGAAAAGGGATACATGCCCAAATAAATTTGGAAAGTGCTAGATTAAACAAAATTAAGCAGATTTGCACTGTTGTTGTCATTGTTTTTACTCCAGGAGTTCTGAGAATTTTTAAACAGTCCCTGTGAATCCATAAGACGAACTTATGGATTATATTCACCTCCTTCCAGTTTAGTCAAAAGGTCTCAGAGCCAACTTCATTCCTATCTGGGTCACCCTCAGTTTCCCCAAGGACTGCCCATTCACTTCACATCCAGGTTTCCATCTGGAACTTCTGGACTCCTGTTCCTCTTCACCTAGCATTCCTCTTCTTCTTGACATCAGCCAAGGAGTAAATGTGAAGTCTGCCACACATCCTTAACTGCCCTTTGTTTCCCACAAGCATACCAAAGTGCCTTTGTTTAGAAAACTTTGGTTATGGAACCCCTTTGTTTTATTTCAGAACAGATTCTAGGATTTGTGTTTCATAGAACTCTTCTTGAATTGCAAATGAGAGAAAAAGTGGAAAAAGAGAGAGGGGGGGAGAGAGAGAGAGAGAGAGAGAGAGAGAGAGAGAAAGAAAGAAAGAAAGAAAGAAAGAAAGAAAGAAAGAAAGAAAGAAAGAAAGAAAGGAGGGAGGGAGGGAGGGAGGGAGGGAGGGAGGGAGGGAAAGGAAGGAAGAAACAAAAGGGAGGGAGGGAAAGAAAGGAAGAGAGAGAAAGGAAGGAAGGAGAAAAGGAAGGAAGGAAAGAACCTAACATCTATGGGTAGGTGAATGGTGGGAATTCCATGTAAGGAAAAATAAACGAGCTACTTATGTAATCATCATGTGACCCAGGAAATCACGCAGTGCCCTTACCCAACATTTGTGGGTACAGGAGGTATCCTATCAATGGTCAGACCAGCAGTTTTATAGTGCAAAATTCCCTACAGAATCCCCCTCCTCCCTATATATGCATACAGCTTCCCAGGTTTGTTCCCCTCCAGGGTTCCCTGGGAGTCTACTCTTTCCCAGTGCTCAGCTTCTCCTAAAAGTTTTGGCCCACCTCCCTCTTATCAACATTACCCACTTTTAGAGGAGTCCCTAAGCAGAGCTGTTTTTTCCATGATAATATGATCTTTTTAGGATTTTTTGCTCAAAATTATCTCCTTCCCTAGAGGTACATGTGCCATCAGGATGTCTAATCCCACTGACATTTTCTCAGGGGTGCTGTAGATCATGGATACAACCCATGGGCCAAATCTAGCCTGACACCTGATTGTATTAATAAAATGCTATTGAAAAACAGTCACACCAGTTCACCTACATGTTGCTTATAGTTGCTTTCTACTACAATGCTGGAGGTGAATAGCATGACAGAGACCTTAAAAACCACAAAACCTATAAGATTTACTTTTTGGTCCTTTACAGTAAGTTTGTTGGCTGCTGCCATAGGTGAAAAAAAGAGAACTGTTTTTTCTTCAATTTATCCAGCATAATTTGGGAAGGCCCTTTTGGTGCACACAGACCAACAATCTTGTCTGCAAAAATAATGGGATAAATTAATCAAAGGATAAAACACTATTCTAGCACATAGACACTGTAGGCCATTCAATCATGAAAACTAAATAAACGGATAAAATTTAAAAACTACATAGGAATGATAAGCCCAAAGTGAGGACTATGACTTCCTGTGGGTAAAGGGAGAAGAATGTGCTCAGGGAGAGGGAGGTAGGATTTCAACTGTGTGTTTCTTAGGTTGAATGGTAAGTACAAACGGGTTTATTTCTTTGCCTGTGCTACATATCCTCCAGATTCACCCCCCTTTCTCTGTCCTACTCTGAGCCATGGGAGGCTCACCTATGTGGACCTCATGAAAAGAGCTCCAGCAGGACTCAGCGACAGGCAGTAAAGTCAGGGTAATTACTTCCCCCAGCTCCCTGCAGGTTGAGTGTGACCCTTGACAAAAGCTACAACTTCCAGCAAGAGACCTGCACATAGCCCTCTCTGTCTCCAGTTCCTATTGCCTCCCCTAACCCCTTGAATTATTAACCTATCGCTATATAACAAGTGGCCCCAAAACTTAGAAGCTTAAAGCAAAAAGCATGTATTATCCCACAGTTTCTGGGTCTTCCTGCCTCAAGGTCTCTCACAAGACTATAATCAATATGTTAACTGCAGCTGTGGTTTCATCTGAAGGCTCAACTGAGGGAGGATCCACTTCCAACTCACTCATATGGTGTTGGCAGGATTCAGTTCCTTGCAGGTTATTGGACTGAGGCATTCCTTAATTTCTTGTCATGAGGGCTTCCCTGTAAAGCAGCTTAAATCATGGCAGCTGGCTTTCCTCAGAGAAAATGAGTGAGACAAGAAGACAAAAGCCATGGTCTTTTTATAACTTGATCTCAGAAGTGACATCCCATACTTTTTGGCATGTTCTGTTCATTAGAAGCAAATGAACAGGTTTAATCAACACTCAAGAGGAAGGGAATACATAGGGTAGAAACACCACACTCACTGGGGAGCAGGAATTGGTGGGGACCACCTTAAAGACAGTTTATCACAGCCCTACAGGCCTAGAGCAATAACCAGCTGTTACTAGCCCTAAGGTTACTGAAACAATCCAGGTTTCCTTAAACCCTGGTAAGCAGTCCCTTATTAAGCGCCCCTCAAATTATCTCTGTTTTCCAGGATTCTGATTTTTAAGATGTAAATAAAGTATAATAAATAAAAGTAAAGCAGCTTCAAATTAAGCTTAGAAACAAGGCACTCAAAGACTAACGTACATAGAGTTTGAAGGCCACAAAGATAATACTTGAAAGACTTGGGGCTGAGATTTCATTTCATTTTTCCAAACAGTTCAGTGTAAAATAAAATAGTAAAAATAACCTGAGCAAAATTTTGAACAAGCATAAAATGGAGGCACCCAGCCAAAAAGAGGAAGAGAGAATGAGGCTCAAATAAAACTTTTCCATTTTAAGTAATTCTAATCCTTCTTTGGTCCTTACATGAGAAATAGAATTTGTTCTAATAGGAAAAGATAAGAAAAAAGAAAATGGGGCATTAGAAATAAAGATAAGCTAAAAGCAATAATGAAAATTAATCATAACATCTGGGAAAATGTAGTTGACCTTTATGGGAACAGAGATACAAATTCCACTAATTACCTTATTTTCAAAATTGGCTTTGCATGAAATATGAATCTAGAAAATAAAACAAATGTTTACCTTTAATGAAATGATTTCAAGGTAATAATGCATTGTCTCTCAGATAAGCTGTAAAATTTTTTCCATTTCTAACATTTTTGTCAGTACCCAACATTTTCATCAATCATTGCCATGCTTTTAATCTGAAGTTTTGTATTAATGCTAAAATAATTTACATTTTTATTAAAATGCTTAGCTTGCTAGAGAATTACTTGTATCTTGGTAGTATCTACCATACTCTGAAAAAGAAATGGTAGGCAAGACTTTACATGCTAGCTCAATAGCTGCAAATTTTAATAGGATCCCCTATAGTTCATAAGGGGAAATAGAATAGGGCCTTCTTCTCTCTTCTATCCAAGGATAATTCTCAAAGCCAGAGTGGAGGCAACTCATTTCTGGGACGTCCAGCCCTTAGATGAGAGATAAAGACATAATAAAGAAAGAATAAATCTAAAATGGATACAACTTTTTATCCTCAATTATTGGATGAGTTATGAATTTCCTAACTTTCTATTAAGCCTTGAGAAAAAAAATGGTCAATCACTTTGGGGAAATACATTAATATTTATGAAAAACACCCTTTAACTATCTTATCTGAAAAGAAAACCATATTTTAAAATCAAAAAACTCTTTGAAGTGAGTATAATTTTATTACTAGGGACTAACTTTTATATCTAATAATTGCTTACATAAATAATTCATCTGTGATATTAAATACCAATTATATAAATCAATTAACTTGATTATGCCATTGTGATCACCTGAAAAAGTTTATTCTTTTACATTTTATATTGAACAAATTCTTCCAACTCTTATGAGCAACCATCTCAAAATACACTAAAAGTCACTAGCTATTTAAATAAAATTCCCTAAGTAAGCTCACCATGGGTAGTGATGACTCAACACTCTATAGCTAGGTTATAGTTGAGTAAAGACCATCAATACTAATAAATCACCGCAGATCATTATGTTGTTGAGAAATCATGGTGATAATATCGATGTCCTAATTATATCTCTTTCTCCATCTGTATTAACTGGTTTAATGTATGCTTCATTACTTCCATTTTTTGCATTACTTAATTTTAAAAAATAAAAAATAGGTCACAAATAAATGAAAGTTAAATATTTGTAATGGCCACAAAAACTCTCCTATGAATGTTAATGTTAACTTCCCTTGATAAAAAAAAAAAATGCAGTATAATTTTTACCTAAAAAGAAATTTTCCTTAAGGATAGGACATTCAAATTATGTAGAGCTTTTGTCCCTTAGAGTTCAGAGCTCCTCATTACCTAGAAAGAGATAACTGAACTACAGAATAAGCTGATATATTTGAAAGAAAATGCTGGTACATTCGATTTAATCAAAAGATTATAAAATGACATTATCAGCTCTTTCAGACAAGAAAAATGACTTATTTGAAATTGGACATCAAACAAAAACTACACAATGAAATTCCATTACAACTAAGTAATTGTTTTAAGTAACCACTCTTTAACCCTACATATTTTGGCTCACCAAATATTTATTGAGCCCTACTACCTGTGCTAGGCACTGTGCCAGGTACTAGGAGAACATAGACAAACAGAACACAGTCTCTGACCTCATGATATTTAAGAGTCGATAGAAAAAAGTTAAGTAGATTCCTGAAATATTGAGAGATAAGGACTCTGACAGAGGTATACATCCCATGGTAGTTTCTCACTGCTGTTATAACAGACGTGTTATAGTCACTTTTAACAAGGCATACAACATTTCTTAAAAACTCTATTGGTAATGATCTCATCTTGAAGGTGGGGAAAGGACAGTAGGGTTTTAGCCTATGTTCTGGAAATTTTCTCACCATACACCAAATAATATTACTTGTTTTGAAAGAGAAATAAAACACAGAATGATGTTCTCTGAATATGATAGGATAATACTGAACTGATGAGCAAGAGTTGACAAAAGTAAAATTTTAGTAACCAAACTCTATCTCCTCAAGCAATTAGCCTTCTTTCCCCATACCTTAGAGAGAAGTGAATCAATAGGAGATAAACCCACCCCGTTCTACCCCACAGCTGAGGTATAACAATAGACTTGACATTAGAAGGACCAGTGAGGAGTTTATGAGTGTGTGCATGGATGAGCAGGACATGAAGAAGTCTGAGTCCCAATCACAGAGACATTAAACTTCTCCCATTCAGGATATTCTAATATTTTCTCCTCTAACATCACCTAGACTAGAGTTTTTGGGGTGAATGACACGGATTACACAGCTGAGTCAGCCTCCTCTCAGGTGCTTTCATCCTGTGGGGAAAATGCTCTGGCTGACCCTGAATGCTTATGGCCCTGATCACAATGGGAAAATGGGAGGTGGATCTGTCCACATTGCCAAACCAAGTAGTTGTTTTGTTCCTTTGTCAAACACCTGGTGGAAGTTGAGAAACAATTTGGTCAAAATACATAAATAAGTTCAGTAACCACTTAGAAAAAACTTGGCCAGAAGACATTCTGCAATAAACATTTGCCACATTGCAAATATGTCCCTCCTTACTAGGATTCATGCTCTCAGAGAGTAGGGGCTGTGATGGACTGAATCTTTGTGTCTTCCCCAAAATTCTAACCCATAGAATAATAGCATTAGGAGGTGGGATCTTTAAGAGATAAGTAGGTCATGAGGGTGGAGCCCTCATGAGTGGGATTAGTGCCCTTAGGAAAGGGACCCTTGAGAGGCCTCTTGCTCTCTTTCTGGCATGTGAGAATACAACAAAAAAAACACACCCCTGCAACCTGGAAGAGAACTATCACCAGAACCTCACCATGCTGACACCCTGATCTCAGACTTCCAGCCTTTAGAACTATGAGAAATAAATTTCTGTTGTTTATAAGCCAGCCCAGTCTGTCATATATTGTTACAGCAGCTTGAACTAAGACAGGGACCAAGTCTTATCATTGCATCCCCAGTGTCTGGTACCAGTTTGTTTTGCCCTGCATGAGATGCTTCGGAATTCAATTATATTGAATGATTGAGTAAAAAGTTCCCTGGGGGATTTATACTAAAGTCAAATACTAGCTTCTGGTTTCCTTATTTTGTTTGTAAGCATAGCTATATAGTGCAAGTAAAATCAAGAGTAACTCCGCTCTTTACAGCAGAAATGAGCAGGATAGAATCCCTTCTGACCCAACTAGCAAAGCTTTCCTGGAGTGACCTTAGGGTTGTTGTGCATTTCTCCAGGTGATAAAACCTGCTCAGCATCCACCAGGTTCCAGATCTCATGAACGACATTCAGCTGTTTCCAGAATATTTAGTCAGAATGGGGATTAGAAATGGAGATCTTCTCTTTGCCAGGGGTGTGTTGTAGCCTATAAGTAAGTGGGGCAAGGTATGGATTCTGGGCATAATCTAATGGACTACTACAAAATCAATAGGACTATGGCCAGAATGTGACCAACATGGAATAAATTTCTCTTCTAATTGTCTCAATTTTTTCACTCTTCCTCTGGAAACCATGATGAGCTATGAAATTCCAGAGTTCACACACTTTACTGCAAATGCAATTGGATCAGGGTATCTGATTCTTCTTTGTATCTCCTCCCCTGTCTTCTAACCCCAACCCCATTCTAGGACCTAGAACAGTTTCCAGAACATAGTAAATCTCAAATGTTTGTCAGATGACTGGCATTTCTTCACAGCTAAATATGTTACAGGAGGAAAAACACATATTCTTTGAAATTCTCATAGATTTGAAGATTTCAACAGGCCAAGGAATAACAATTCAGATGAGGTCTACACTGAAAAACCTCAGTAGAGAGAATGAAACATCTCATTATCTGAAAGTAACTGCTTGAGGGTGTTGCAAATGTATTTTTATTATTTTTGTAGTGTTTCCTCATAACTTTACTTCATAACATTTTTAAATTGATGATAAAGCTGTTTTAAATCATTGAAATTTAATTACCCACTTGATCAAAGAAGATATTTATATAGTTATTTGTTTCTCCAGTAGGAATAACTGGTTCACTGCAGGCAGAATCGAATTCTTTTGATGGTATTTCAATTCCTAAACATACCTAAAAGGTAGAATGATCTGGCATTTTATTGGAGCTTTATTGAATTCTTTGATTCTATCTGGGCACATATGGGTATCAAGTTTTTCTTGCTACACTATAGATATCATTCCTATCCACCCAGATAAGATACTGGGTTAACCACAGTTCACTTTTTTCTTTAAAAGTGATGTCTTTTAAATATTGGGACAAGAAATCTATATTTTAGTTTTTTATTCAGCATGGCCTCTACTTGTTTCTATTCTGAATTCTACATTACAAATAAATCAATTCTAATTTTCTCCAAACCAAAATTACTCAAGAAAAATTTCAGCAGTAGCAAACATTGATTCAGCATGAAAACTGAAATAATTTAAAATTTATTATTTGATCTCTCCCTTGTCCATTCAATATTAGAAATAAAATAATTCTTTATGCCCCTCCCTAAATTCTACATTAGTAAAATTGAGTTGCTTCATCATTCTTTTACACCAAAGACTCTTTTTTAAAATAGTTATACAAGTCAGGAATAGCTTCTCAAAAAAAAAAAAAAACACCTACCCTACATAATGATTTAATAACTGTATAATTAAAACACTCCCAACTTTTAGTCAATATTATTTATTTGGTGAAACACAATGAATTTTTTATATTAAGTTAAACAGTCTAAAATTTTCAACCTAGCTTATGCTTCTTTTATAAATGGCATTTTGAACCCATCTGTTATAATTAGACTGGGAGGCAGAGGCATTCTTTAAAATATGTTAACCTTAGCATAATGATTGGTTCTAAATTTTTTTAAATCCTAATAACTTGCAGATATATTATCTAATGTGTATGTTCATTTATATAGTAAATATCTGATATATATATATAAGAGAAATGATTATTACTCCATTTATTGATAGAAAATGGAAAAGACTAATGAGTTGTAAAATTTAGTATGAAATAAAAACAATAGGATCTAAGTTTCCCAATTCCTAATCAAGTGTATCTCTTCTGGTTATTAACTTTTAAAGATTCAGATTCTAAAATGAATTATGTTAATACATCTTCAAAATCAAAATTTTCCCAGCTATTATAGTAATTTGAAGAACCAAGATGTTAGTAATTTTCATTTGATTGCGTTGGTTCAATTGCTGTAAATATCAAGTTTAAAGCACTGTGCATTCAATTCATTCAAAAAGCACACATTAATGGGTATGGGTATATACATACATTATGAGAGCCATCCACACCGTCTAGGGGATGGACACGCTTGAAGTTCTGACTCAAAGAGGGCAGGGGGGCAAGGGCAACACACATAACCTAAACATTTGTACCCCCATAATATGCTGAAATTTAAAAAAAAAGGGTGGGGGGAGAGTCCAAGATAGAATTAAGATGGCTGACTAGATACAAGTACTATGTGCCTCGTCCGTGGAGAGGAACCAAAATAATAAGCAGATTCTCACATTCTGAATGGATCATCTAGGAGAGAATGCTAAGACTCACCAGGGAAGTGATGGGAAGCACCAAAGGTGTGTAAGGAGCAGGTTCAGGGCAACATGCCTGGTCGGGGACTGGCTAATAGTCGAGAGAAGCTTCTGGACATAGGAAAACAGTAAGAGAGAAGTCCCCAGGACTCCACTCACCAAGACAAGCTTTTATGATCTTGGCTATGAGAGAACCCCTCGACCCACACAGGTCTCAGGCCTACCAGAGGGTGCTCCTTGGAGACTGCACAGAAATGTCACTCCAGAAGGGGAACCCACATGGAATCCCAAAGGCATCCAAGTCTAAAGCAGCATGAGCCAGGTGCCATTCTGAGAGCCCAGATACTTGGGAACCGCGGGTGCACATGCAGCCACTGCACGGTTCCGAGGAGGGACAGAGGAGCCTGGGCACTCCCACACATCCCTGGGAAGGTCCCCACTGCCTCGCGGTGGCTGCTGTTGAGACTGAGACATAAGCAGACAGCATTTTCCACAGTTTCTCAGCCACACTACTTTCCTGGGAGGTCCCCAGCCTTTCCAGCTGCAGATCCAAGTTGTCATTTTGAGAGTCTGACACTGGGCTGTACCCAACCCTCAGGGTGAATTTGGGCTGAGACGGCTGCAGCCCCCACCTGGCTGCAGAGGGGCAGGAAAACCAAGCTTTCCAGCATGCGTCTGGGACCGTGTCCACCATCCTGCAGCCAGCTGCTGTGGGACTGAGTCTCAAATGAACTGCACTCCCTATAGGTTCCTGCCAGTGTAACATGCCTGAGAAGGGCCCCACCCTCTCTGGTCACAGGCTCAAGGTGTCATTTTGGGAGTTTAAAGCTGGGAAGCACGCTGCTGCAGGCTGAGTTCAGGCTGATGCAGTTGTGGCCCCACCCAGCTGAGAAGGGATGGAGGAGCTCAAGCTTTCCTATGTACTCCTAGAACAAGTCCCACTGCTCTGCTATGGCTGCTGTGACACTGAGACACGAGCAAATGGCACTCCCCCCATCTTGCCTATGCTGTTTGCCTGGAAGGGGCCCCACCATCTCTGGTCACAGGTCTAAAATGTCACTCTAGGAGTTTAATGCTGGGCAGCACCCCACCCTCAGGCTGAGTTTGGGTTGACACCACAATAGCCCTGCCCATCTGAGGAGGGACAGAGAAGCCCAAGCTCTCCTACATACTCCTAGGACAATTCCCACCATCCTGCTATGGGCTGTAGTGAGAACAAAATGCAAGTGGACCACACTCCCCCCAACATCTTGCCCAAACTGTTTGCCTGGAAGGGGCCCCATTCTGTCTGGTCACAGGCCCATGGCACCATTTGGGGAGTTTAATGGCTAGCCAGTGCCTCATCCTCAGGCTGAGTTCAAGGTGATATGGTATGCAGCTGCTACCCAGTCAAGAAAGGACAGGGGAAACTGAGCTCCTATAAGTACACTTAGGAAAATACCCACCACCCTGTTACAGGGATTAGCCTGCCCAACCCAACCCATTGCAGCTACCAATAACACCAACATGAACAGCCCAAATTTAGCCTGAGAGTTGGGCACAGCCCAGTGTCAAACTATAAAACTATTAGAAGAAAATACAGATAAAACACTTCAGGACATTGGTCAGGGGAAGATTTTATGGCTAAAACCTCAAAAGCATGAACACAGCAAAAACAAAAATAGACAAATGGGACTAAGAGGGCTGTCTGGAAAGTATCCAGCCATTGTTAATATAATTTTTCATATTACATGGCTGGATACTCTCCGGACAGCCCTCATATATTAAACTAAAAAGCTTTTGCACAGCAAGGGAAACAATCAATGGGCTAAAGAGACAACCTATTGAATTGAAGGAAATATTTGCAAATTATTCAATTAACAAGGGACTAATATCGAGAATATACAAGGACTCAAACAACTCAAGAATAAAAAAATAATAATAATCCCACTAAAAAGTGGGCAACAGACATAAATAGACATTTCTCAAAAGAAGACATACAAATGGCCAATAGGTATATGAAAAATGCTTAACATCACATTATTCATCAGGGAAATGCAAAAACTACAATGAGATATATCATCTCACACCAATTATAATGGCTATTATTAAGAAGACAAAAAACAGATGCTGGTAAGAATACAGAGAAAAGGGAACTCTCACACATTGTTGGGAGAAATGTGAGTTAGGACATCAACAATGGATAATAGTATGGCATGAATATTTCACAAAAAACTAAAAATAGAACTACCATACCATCCAGCAATCCCACTACTGGGTATTTATCCAAAGAAAAATAAATCTGTATATCAAAGGAATACCTGCACTTGCATGTTTATTGCAGCACTATTCACAATAGCAAAGATATGGAATCAACCTACATCAGTGGATGAATGGATAAATAAAATGTGGTATATAAACACAATGGGATATTATTCAGCCATAAAAAAGAAGGAAATCATGTCATTTGCAGCAACATGCATAGAACTGGAGGTCATTATGTTAAGTGAAATAAGCCAGGCACAGAGAGACAAACACCACATGTTCTTACTCACACATGAGAGCTAAAAAAGTTGATCTCATGAAGGTAGAGAATAAAATAACAGATTCCAGAGGCTGGAAAGAGTTTGTGGGTGGGAGGGGGAAGTGAAGAGAGGTTGGTTAATGGGTACAAACATATACTTAAATAGAAGATATAAGTTCTAATATTCAATAGCAGAGTAGGATGACTATAGTTAGCAACAATGTATTGTATATTTCAAAGTAGCCAAGAGGAGGACTTGAAATGTTCTCAACATATAGAAATGATAAATAGTCAAGGTGTTGGAATACCCTTACTTGATCATTACACATTCTACGCATGTAATAAATACTCACATGTATACCATAAATATGTAAAACATTATGTATCAATAAAAAACCACAATGATAGATAATCTCACACCTGTTAGGATGACAACTATCACAAAAAGACAACAAATACTGGCAGGGATGTGGAGAAATTGGAACCTTTGCATATTGTTGATGAAGTTGCAAAATGGCACAATCACTATGGAAAATAGTATGTTGGTTCCTCAAAAACTTAAAAATAGATTTACCATATTATCCAGCAATCATACTTCTGGGTATTTATCCAAAATAATTGAAATCATAATCCCAAAGAGATATTAGCACTCCCATGTTCATTGCAGCACTATTCATAATAGCCAAGAGATGTAAACAACCTAAATGTTCATTGACAGAAGAATAAAGAAAGTGTAATATATACATAAGTAGAATGCCATTCAGCCTTTAAAAAGCAGGAAACTGCAATATATGACAACAGAAATGAACTTTGAGGACATTATGCTAAGTAAAATAAACCAGTCACAGAAAGATCAATATTGCATAATTCCATTTATATGAGGTATCTAAAGTGGTCAAATTCATAGAATCAAAAAGTAGAATGGTGGTTGCCAGGGACTGGGGGGAGGAGACAATGAGGAATTACTAATCAAAGAACGTAAAGTTTCCATCAAGCAAGACAAATAAGTTCTAGAAATCTGCTGAACTGTAGAACATTGTACCTGTAGTCAACAATATTGTATATTGTACAGCAGAAATTTATTGACAGATTTCATATTGCATTATAACCACAATAAAATAAATTTTTTAAAAAAATCATTTATAGCATGTGCAAGTTATTGTGTTAAAGGTTGGCTGGACAGAAAGATGTATTAAATGTTTCAAGGCTGGGCTGTAAAATACCAAGTGCTTCAAAACGCTGTTTCTAAATTTTGTATGGCTGCCACCAATGATTCATATGTGCCTGTTTTTTAAAAAAATGCTCAGGATTTTCTTAGATGTAGAAAATATAGAATGAACTTGTTTAGATATTCTACATTATTTCCTATTCTAATAATCAGATACTTTGATCAACATCTAATTTCTGCTCAAATGCAAAATTCCCATGTTAGAGAAAATTTAAAAGAAAAGCCAACACCAATATACACTAAGATAATTTGGCTCTGTCAGTCTAAGCATTTGCTTTCCTTTGTAACTTGAAGTAGTGGTTTTTAATCCGTGGTCTGTGTAACCCTTATGCTCCGAGAGGTTACTTTAGGGGCCACAGTAGGAATGACAATCAGATGAGGCTTGGACCCCAAGCCTGCTTCAAACTGTAGCAGCTCTATTTTTTTTTTTTTTTTTTTTGAGACAGAGTCTCACTTTATTGCCCAGGCTAGAGTGAGTGCCGTGGCGTCAGCCTAGCTCACAGCAACCTCAAACTCCTGGGCTCAAGCAATCCTGCTGCCTCAACCTCCCAAGTAGCTGGGACTACAGGCATGCGCCACCATGCCCGGCTAATTTTTTCCATATATATTAGT
>VSMD01099491.1:0-22354 GCA_008750895.1 Mirza zaza
TTTTTTGAGACAGAGTCTCACTTTATTGCCCAGGCTAGAGTGAGTGCCATGGCGTCAGCCTAGCTCACAGCAACCTCAAACTCCTGGGCTCAAGCAATCCTGCTGCCTCAGCCTCCCAAGTAGCTGGGACTACAGGCATGTGCCACCATGCCCGGCTAATTTTTTTCTATATATATTAGTTGGCCAATTAATTTCTTTCTATTTATAGTAGAGATGGGGTCTCGCTCTTGCTCAGGCTGGTCTCGAACTCCTGAGCTCAAACGATCCGCCCACCTCGGCCTCCCAGAGAGCTAGGATTACAGGCGTGAGCCACAGCGCCCGGCCTACAATATAAGATTTTAAAAATATTTACATATAGTGTGTGTGTTCATTTATACTATAGATTGAAAGTAAACCTGTGCAAATAAATAGTCACTGTATCAAGAATTTAAAAACATTCACACCCTTTGGGTCCTATCATTTCACTTTGGGGTATAGAGAACAAGAAAATAATCAGATTTTTGATATGGATATATGTAAAAGGTTGTTAAACTTCTTAAATATCATGCAAGAATAAACAGAGCCAATATTACATTATGGAATGTCCATAAGATAGAATATTATGAAGGCATTAAATCTTTTTGTAAAAAATATCCAAAGACATGGAGAGATGCTTAAGGTATATAGAGTGAAAAAATCTGATTATAAAAAATTTCATATGTAATTTGATCCAAATATTGTCTTTAAAAATTATATATTCATAGGAAGAGGATGAAAAGGAAATATAGTAGAGATAGTTTCTTATAGTATGATTAAAGTTATATTTTTTCTATTTATATATTCATTATATCAAATTAACATTTTTTTTTCAAATTAACATTTTAAGGTATTTTTTTTAGTGTCTTTAAATATTCTTCTATAGCCTTATATTGTGGCTGAAGAGTATTATTTTCCTGTTCTCAGGCATTTAGGAAATTTCCAGTTGTTGTGGACAACATGTGGTTGTTTGAATACTTGGTTTTGTGCATTTTCCTTGTTATTTCCTAAATTTTACTTTTCCATCCCAGTGTGATACTTACCAGACCTCAAATAGTAAATTCTGTTTTGATTAAATTAATTCCTAGGCCGGGCGCGGTGGCTCAAGCCTGTAATCCTAGCTCTCTGGGAGGCCGAGGTGGGCGGATCGTTTGAGCTCAGGAGTTCGAGACCAGCCTGAGCAAGAGCGAGACCCCATCTCTACTATAAATAGAAAGAAATTAATTGGCCAACTAATATATATAGAAAAAAAAATTAGCCGGGCATGGTGGCACATGCCTGTAGTCCCAGCTACTTGGGAGGCTGAGGCAGCAGGATTGCTTGAGCCCAGGAGTTTGAGGTTGCTGTGAGCTAGGCTGACGCCACGGCACTCACTCTAGCCTGGGCAATAAAGTGAGACTCTGTCTCAAAAAANAAAAAAAAAAAAAAAAAAAAATTAATTCCTAATTATCATGTGTATGTAGTCATATATTAATACATCTAATGTGTGGTGTTGCATAATTTCCCAATATTGTGCATGTTGTTGAGGATAAAGCCATTGGTCATTGCATGTAGTTAGCATGCAAAATACAAAATTTAAATTGTTTTCTCTCTGGTTGGTTGGATTATGACTCTATTTACACATTTCTACCCTTAAGAAAAAATGGAAAATGAGGATAGTTTTGGCTCCTGTCTGTAGTTTAGCAGTATACCTCACTTAACCTAGTACTCAAAATATGTTAAATACAAGTAACTTACCATACATTGTGAAAATTATTTTCCAAAGGTAAATTGAATTTGTCATGTCTTTTTTCAGGATCCAGTGAAAGATGGTGAGGCAAAGATCAAGAGTGACTATGCACAGCTTCTTGAAGATATGCAGAATGCATTCCGTAGCCTTGAAGATTAGAACTGTGACTTCTTTCCTCCTTTGCCTCAGCAAGCTCATATGTGTATATTTTCCTAAATTCCTCATCTCAGACTCTTTGCTTCTCTATTGTGCAGCTTTGAGACTAGTGCCTATGTGTATTATCATTTGTTTCCCTGTTTATTTGGTAGGTCTTATATAAAACAAACATTCCTTTGTTTTGGTGTTGTGAAGGGCCTCCCTGATCCTTTGTCCAAAGTGGTGAATGTAGTAAATATGATATATAATGGCTACACTACTGTAAACTTGTATGTAGGGTGATGACACTCCTTGTCCTAAGTTTGCCCTTTCCCGATCTCCATTAAATTGTAAACAGGACTACTGCATGTACTCTCTTTGCAGTGGATTTGGAATGGAAGGCCAGATTTTTATACCTTTTGACAGGTACTGTTTGACTCAGTATCTATGAGATAAGGTCATTTGCAGCTTAGCATTTTGCAAAGTAATTGCTTTGCAGGAAATAATTACTTTTTAAAAACTTAAATCATTAATGTTCCAATTATGCATCGCTTCCCCCAATATAAATCAGGAATATTTATGGGAAACTGTTGGGAACTATACTGTATTAAAATAGGCATTTGTGGGTTTCAGCACAATATGTGAATCAGTATGGTCTAAAAAAGTGAAAAAAGAGCCAGGAGGTCAAACTTAGGTCAACATTGTCTTGTTAAAGCATATTTTATTTCACTAGGAAAAATTCAGTATCAAGGACTATTATACACTGCATTACTAGGAAATTCTTTTTAAAATATATTTAAAGCAATCACTGAAAATTTGATCCACATCACACTCTCTTTTCCTCAAACATCTTAGAAGCCCAAACTTCTAAGAATCATGTGGCAGTGTGATGGGCAGTCATATGCCAGAGAGAAGATATTTAGTAGTGGTTAAAGGTTGTTTGCACCTTTAAGGACCAGCTGGGCTGTAGAGATTCTTGGGGCCAGAGTGCATTATGTTTTTACAAAATAATAACATCTGTTACATGTTTGCATGTTCATTTGCTTGTTGAATTTTTGAACAGCCAGTTTACCAATGGTAGAAAATATTACTTCTTTCATGTGTTTTTTGATTCACTAGTTCAAAAGGTTTCTCAGAATATCTATGGCTACAGCAGCATAACAGTTTCCATTCTGTTTAATAGAGATGAAATTCTTGTATCTGCTGGTAACAGAATCTGAGTCATATGGAAAAGATCATTTTATCCTGTCTTTTAAGTATATGTTTAAAAATAATTTCTGTGTTTGTATAAGACAACACACTGTAGAATAGCTCTGAGAGCAAGTTTCCCATTAACTCTTTCTGACCAATAGTGCTGGCACCATTGTTCCTCTTTGGAAAGAGGAAAGGGGATGCGAACATGTTTAACAATCTTAAATACCCAAATGTAATAGCATAAATGAAATGTTTATTTTATGCCCTGGCATGTTATTTAAATTTTGAAGTAGTGCATTTCTTTTGGTCTATTAAGGAAAGATACAATCAGTAGAGAATTCGAGTATAGTTTTGTTTAAATTCTTGCAGATTGCATGTTTTTACAGTGACCTGTTACCAAGGAAAGGTATTCTTCCATACTAGTTTTTTTAGCCTTTCAGAATATTGACAGATAAAAATTATGCAGTGATTTGTTGAGATGTGGACTTAATGGTGCTGCTTAATCAGTTTGCTTCCGACGTGGCCTCCTACTCAGTGAGTGGCCCTACGACTAGTGGAAATTAAACGATTTCAAAAGCTTTCTATTCTTACCTTAAACCTACCAGCAAACTAAGATTGTGATAGTAATGAATGATCTGATGAAGAAAGTCTGACCAAATTTGTTTTTGGCATTTTGAATTTGAGTCATTCTTACTCATTTTGAGAATGTTGATGTATGAGTGTGAAGATTCTAGAGATACTATGCTCAGATACTCATTGTAAGTTTCCCTTCACGTGTATGTTGTAGAATTTCAGATTGGTCACTGATCGTATTTCTTTAGGAAGAATGTGTTAAAATTACAACGATCTTTTAAAAAGATGATGCAGTTCTATATTTATTGTGCTGTGCCTGGTCCTAAGTGGAGCCAGTTAAACAAGTTTCATATGTATATTTCCAGTGTTAAATCTCACACTTGTACCCTTTGGAACTTTCCTTCCATCCTGAAGAGTGAATTGAAGAGGCCATATATATTGCCTCCTTATTCTTGAGATTTCACTATCTTTATGTTAAAAGTTGTGTATAATTGTTAAAAATCTGTGAAAGAATAAAATGTGGATTTAAATTAACATTTTTTTTTTCTTTTTTTTGTGGCAAGATCTGCTAAAAAAACATGTACCTTATATTTTGACATACTGTTTCAGCATGACTTTTTAAATTTTTTTTCCCTTTCTTTATAGATTGTTACTTAAGATTTTGAAATTGAATTGCAGCCCTCACTGTAGCCTGTAAAAAGTCCTATAAACATCACACAATGATTTGGAAATACACTACAGAGAATCTCATTCAATTCTGAATATTACTTGAAATTGAGAAAGTGAGTGTTTCTAAAAATTCACTTCTGAATTAAAGGAGATCAGTGATACTTATTTTAATTTTTGACAAGTAAATTAAAGCCTTGTAATTTATGATTTTGCAAGCCGAACGACTTAAGGTGTAGCAATATGCATTGTAGCAATCCAATATGTTATCGAGGACATATTTTATTTCCTCGAATGTTGTATTTTTAATAATTTCCAAAGGAGTGAAGAAGCAGTGTGGATTAAACAACTCTTTATAATATTGAGTGAGCCAACTTTCTCAAGTGGGTTGTGATAAAATGCTACTGACGTTGTTCTAAGAGGTTAGTTTGAATTCCCCCCAGAAGTTGACTCTGAGACAAGTATTTGAGTTTAATTAGTTTATTTGGGAGATGACACCAGGAAACACCAGCAAAGGAGTAGAGAATTGAGAAGGAATGGAAGGAAGCCAATAAAGGTGTTCATTATCAAGCAAATTAACACTTTGGACCAGGCATCCTCAAACTGCAGCCCACAGAGGACATTTATCCGCCCTCCGGGTGTTTTTGCCGCCACTGCCTGTCCTGCTTAGCACCCAACTCATCCTGGGCCCACAGTGCGCATGTGTGGAATGTGCGCCGCACTCTCCAACAGCCCTCCAACGGTCTGAGGGACAGTGAACTGGCCCCATGTTTAAAAAGTTTGAGGACCCCTGCCTATGGAGCACAATCTTGCTGGGGAGTTCTGAGAGCAAGTGTAGAACACACATCTCAGTTATTCCAGCTAGGGTGCAGAAAACTAGGGTACTGCCATCAGTCATTGATTGACAGCCAGCTACTGTCAATCTTCCAGATGAGAGTTAATGCCCAGCACGTGCATACAGATAGATCGGGCACAGGTAGCCACAGGAAACCTTCTGCCAAAATATTTAGGTCCTGGCAATTGGGAGGCTGGGCTGGTATGCACTAAAATGGTAGTCGTGGCTGAGGAGATAAAAGTGGGACACTATTAGCAACAACTTCAGGCTTCTTACAAACCCAGGGGAAAAAAAGTTATTCAATCAGTAATCGAAAAGCCATTCTGCAAATTTAAGGAAACACCGTGTGAAAGGATCAGGGACTCTCTTAGGAGAAAAGATGTTTTTAAACATCTTTTTATAAGTAAACAAACTCCTGCAAGTAAAGCAGCTTCTTAGATTTTGATCATTTATTCCAACCCTCTCATACAGAAGAGGAGATTGAAGTCCAGAAAGGTTAGCTGTTTGATTTGCTCAGTGTCACACAGCTACTTAATAGCAAAATTCTGGCCTCCTGATTTCTAGTGTCTCTTTGTTTACACTCAATCATACTGTGTATCTTTTCCTAATATGTGTACTTTTCACTCAGAACCAATAAGTTGGGTGGGATAAATGTGAGATAAAGTAACCAGAGGATAAGTAGGGAGAAATTACTGGCTAGTCAAGATGGGCAGTATGTGTAGTATGATGATTCACTCATTTTAAGAAGGAAAATGTGATTAAGAAATTGTTAGAGTTTGAGCCAGAGTTTAGGAGGATGAGTTTAGAAATAGATAGGAACCGTTGTTATCAAAATTAAACAGAGGTCTTTTAAAAGGGGAGTAACAAGAATATAAACAATAATAAATATTTTACAAAGGACTTATATCCAGAATATATTTTAAAAATTCCTAAAATTAAAGGAAAAAAAAGCAGAGATCCTAGTAGATAAATGGATAAAAGAATTAACAGGCATCCCACAAAATGGCCAGTTATATTAAAAAGGTGCTCAGCTTCAAGTCATCAGGGAAATGCAAATTAATATAATATTATACCTTTTCATACCTACCAGAATGGCTAAAATGGAAAGGATAGAGAATGCCAAGCACTGATGAGGATGTGGAATAACCGGAGCTGTCATATATTTTTGTACATTTGTACAACCACTTTGCAGAACTATTCTGATAGAATCTACAAAGTTGAATAAAGAAGTCAAACAAAAAAAATATGTGCTGTATGATTCTATTTATATAAAATCCAGAAACCAAACTTATCTATGGTGTTTGAAGTCCGGATAGCAGTTACATGTGATAGGAAAGGAATGTTAATAACAGGAAGGTAGCCTAAGGGGGGCATCTAGGGTGTTGATGATGTTCTGGTTCTTGATGTGGGTCTTGCTAACATATGTGTGTTCACTTTGTAAAAATTCATACACATGATTTAAGCACTTTTCTGCATGTATGTCATACTTTAATAATAAGTTTACCAAAAAAAAACTAATGATTATCCTTAAGAGACTTCTCTTTTAAAGTAGTTTTACACTAAGAAATATATAGTGGTGGGCCAGTCGCGGTGGCTCACGCCTATAATCCTAGCACTCTGGGAGGCTGAGGCAGGAGTATTGCTCAAGGTCAGGAGTTGAAAACCAGCTCTGAGCAAGAGCGAGACCCTGTCTCTACTAAAAATAGAAAGAAATTAATTGGCCAACTAAAAATACATAGAAAAAATTAGCCAGCATGGTGGCACATGTCTGTAGTCCCAACTACTCGGGAGGCTGAGGCACAAGGATTGCTTGAGCCCAGGAGTTTGAGGTTGCTGTGAGCTAGGCTGATGCCACGGCACTCTAACCTGGGCAACAGAGTGAGACACTGTCTCTAAATAAATAAATAAATAGTGGTGGCTTAAAAATACTTACAGATTTTACCTAATAAAAAAATGATCTTGCTTTCGTTTGATTTTTAAACTTGCACTTTTCTAGAAATGGCAATAGATTTTAATTTTTCAATTCAGGAGCTTTCAATTCTCTTCACAATCCGTGGCTTGCTTTGTCAGCTGACCAGGATTTGGGGTATAGTCTGTTCCTGGAACCAAGTGAGGCTAACCAGACTGTAGTCAGGGAAGGCATAAAATGTTGTCTCCTCACAGTGCTGTAGACATATACAAATCTGTATTCAGGTGTCCATGAATACATATCACAGCCCTTAAGCCCAGCAATGGATGACTGTTTAAAGCAGGCTTAATGTTTTAAACAATTACACATCTTCATTAAGCGTTTTGCAAACTTGTCTGAATATAAGAAACATGGGAATGTGTTAATACAGATTCCCAGACCCTGCCCCAACCCAGTATGAATTGGGATCGCTAGTCTAGGGATAGGGTAGGGGAATCAATTTAACAAACATCCCAGCAATTCTTACCTGGGGGCAAGTTTTGGGGAACAACTATCTTTATACAGTGCTTAGCTATGCAAGGTAACATAGGAGACTTAAATTTAAGTAAATCTTCTCCCAAATGTTAACAAGCTTTATCATAATCTCAGCAATATAAGATTTTGTGGAACCATTTATCCTTTAAGATGTCCCTTGGTACTGGCATTCAGCAGTGCTCTACTGGTTCACGGGTATTCTGACTCAGACTCAAAATAGTCTGACACTCAGAGTTTTTCCTAAATGATGAAATTGAAGCAGTAATAATTGTTATACCTGTTGATTTTAAACAGGATTCTATTACAACAGTTTCAGGTATTTACTGAATGAACAAACAGTTTCTTTTCTGCCAATTTCTCTGTATGCAGGAGATTTTAAAAAGGAACTAAAATTCTGCAACATATTTCAATTTTGTCATACACAGGCTTAGTTTGTGAATATAATTATAACAGTATAATTTAATTCCATTTTTAAAAAACAGCATTTGTCCTGGGATTCAATTTTTTTTAATCAAGATAAATTTTTTTAGTGTGATTTTTAACCATCATCTCAATAGCTCCTTTATTGTTATGACTACCCAACAGCTAGCACATTTAGCCTCTACTTCATGACTTAGAGTCACCAATAGTTTTGGAACACCTTGTATAAAAGCCCCAAATTGCCTTGATAGCATAAAATCATATTCATGGCCTTTATTTTTAAATTGTAAGCTTTATTTAAGAGTCCTTATAAAGCTCTTTTGATACTTGCTAAAAAATGACTTATGACAGTACTTCCCCAAGCATGGTATTATTGCAGGTTGGATTCTTCAGGAGCAGATGCCGAGATGGCGATCAGGGTACAAATTGTTAATGAGGAATAATTTAGAAAGGAAGGGGGCAAAAGCATTGTAGGGCAGAGAAGAAGTCAAGTACAAAGCAGACCTGACTTATAATTGGCCACTCCTGGGCAGAAGCTCTAAAGTAAATATCACCAGAGTTGATACGCGTCAGCCTGAAATGGCCAGGCCCATATACCCTGGCCTCTCTTCGTTCCCAGATACAGGCTGCCAGTGAGACTGTCTCTTCCGATTAGGTGCTTCCCAGCATCTGCAGAAGTAGAAGGTGATAGCTGGGGGTTGTCTGCTGACCACATTCCTGGCAGCTGGGCAGCAAGACTTTCCTTGAAAGGGAATCTGCAAGGCACCATCTGTGTCCATGAGACAGTTTTAGGAGAGAGATAAATAACATGCATTTTAATGTATAGAGGCAAACATTCAGTACTTTAAATCCATGATTTCAAGGATTTGCTTAGTTAGGGAGGAGGCCAAACTATTCAGTAATTTTTTAAGTGAGTCACTTAAAAAAAATATTAAGTACATAAAATCACAGGAAGTAACAGCATATGGCAAAAATCATGCAGGTAGTTTTCAAATGACAGAAATTTTAGCAACTCTACTTGTAAGTTAAAAGCCAGACTGACTGTTTTAGCATCAGTTAAAATGTAAGTGCTTACTGAATATTTTTAGAAGGATTCCAGGTAAATGTTGGCCTGATTGTATATAAAACTAATTATCAAATGCAAAACTCCTCAGAAAGTGACTACTTCAAAATTAATGGAACATATTCTTGATATTTGAATCATGTGACTCTTAACTACTCAAAAAAGTTAAAATTAAAAATTAAATAAATGGGTAAGACACAACTTCCAAATACATTTCTTTCTTGTAGCAGCATCTATTGGTATTACTTTTGTTAAAGTGCTGCCAATTAAGTTTTGAGGGTTCACTCATACTGTCCTTTTTCATGATGCTCAGGAGAATCTTTAACCATGATTAGATAATCAAATCCCTGTTATTTATAGAGTAGCTTAAATAACAAATAGCACAATTACAAATGTACCTCTGCAGCTTTGTCTCTTTGAAGTGTCTTCCCAAACAGAATTTTGCATGTGCCATATCACCTGTATTTTAAGTCATGCTACCCCAAATTCAGTGGCCAATTTGTTGGAGCTGTCCAGACATTAAATTATAATATTTTATCCATTTAAAAATTGGGTTGTCTTGCTTTTTATTGTTGATTTGTAGTTTTATATTATGTATACAAGTCCTATGATGGTTGTATGTGTTTTTAAAAATCATGTGTGTTTGCATGGGTGTATGTGTGTGTGCTCATTAAGATTGATCATCTCTTTATATGTTGCCAAATTCATCCATTTTAACATCCTGATGTTTCACCTAATGGTTTTAGCAATCATTGATCATTTCCTTGACGAGGGCAGCACAGCAGAACTTTCTGCAGTGATGGAAATGTTTTAAGTCTATGCTGTTGATATGGTAGCCACTACTCAATTGAGCACTGGAAATGTGGTAGTGTGACTGGGAGCTAAATTTTAATTTTACTTAATTTTAATAAACTTTAAATAGCAACATGTGGATAGTGGTTACTGTATTGGAGAGCACAAGTCTAGATCCATCATTGTATATTTATTATATCTAATTTTATCATTCCTTCTATTTTTTTTCTTTTTCTTGACTTTAATATTATTCAGCCTTAATTTCCTTCTATATTTATTAGCTGGAATTCTATATAAAAGGACTTCTAGAATGACATTAATCTAAATGTACAGCTTGAAGCTTCTTTGGATCACCTATTCATTTCTTTGAATATGGTCTGCAAATCAGCATAAGGGCTGGTTTACAATTACAAATGTTCAGATATGTGCTTCCCAACTCTCGTTCTGATCCCTTTGGAGTGAGGTCATGGGATGGGCTTTCTTTGAGTTCGCTCCCAGCTTTATGGATTGGTGGTTTCCCGTCAGACTCTCCACATTGAGGCTTTGTCTTCTGTCCATCTCACCAGGCCTTGAAAAGTAAACCGCAGGGTTTGGTCAGATTCAGGGCAAAAGCAGCTTCATTACTTCAATCATGTTTCTGGGTCCCTTAGTTATTGGCCTGATAATTCCGTCTTGTCAGTTTTTTGATCCTTTACAGAAGCTTTTTAAAAAAATATTTTATAAAGCATTTTTAGTAGGAAGTTTGGTCCAAATGCATGGCCCAACCTATTACCAGATCTAGAAATGAACTCCATCATCTATTCTTTAATTCTCACAGTAACACTAAGAAGAGGTTACTGTTTTTATTCCCCTTTTTCCCAAATGCAGCAGATGAGGCACACAGAAGTAACTTGCACGTATCAAACAGCTAGTGAGCACTAGAGTCAGGTTTTAAATTCACTATTTTACTTAAAACATTTCCCCTTAAACATACAACTATATGCTTTACTTAAACTGAAGACTTCAGCAACTTTTATGAAAAGTAATTTAACCTTTCATTTTGCTTTTTAAAAGTATTAAATATCAATGAACCCAGATGCTAAATAAAAAGGTATATAAAGATTAGAATCCAGTTTTATTTTTAATATATTAATGGCTATTTAGCAAAAATGTTCTTGAGTCAAAATGTGCAACTAAAGTAAATAGTGAGGTGTTAAAAATATTTTCTGTATTATATCCATATTGTGTTATACCATATCCCGTTTACTAGGCCAGTTCACCTATTTTCTGATGGAGTGATGGTTGCTAAGGACTCGAAGCAGTGCATTTGTACTGAAACTTGCCTGCAACCAACAGGGCTGCAACAGCTGTCAATGCCTGGAAGCTCAAGCCCTCTCTTCCCCCAGCCACCACCCGATTGGACCCAAGCCATTATGAGGGTATCAAAGATCAATCCTCCTTCCTCAAGGTGACACAAGCCTGTGATGACATTCACACTCCAGAGCTCCCCATGGGCGCACACATTGGTGTCTTCCACTCTCCCTTTCCTGCTTCCCTCGCTCCCTCACTAGTGTCACTGAGCAGCACCTGCTCCATAAGCCGTTTTCACAGGAATCTCTTTCTCAGGCTTCTAGGGAACTGAACTGAAGACATTTATTTAATTTCCTCTTCCACAGAAATTCTCACTGAGAAAAAATAACTACTATGATTTTTCCAGTCATGTTGAATATGGTCAGAGGAGCATCTTGTTCTGAGAAGTTCTCACTAAGAGTCTCAAGCAATATATCTTAAATGTATTAATAGTATTTCTTCATTAAGACACCTACCCATTTTGATCATTTTTGCCTCTTGTTATAGAAAGGTTCTTCAATGTGCAGCCTTTGCTTTGAGAAAATGGAGAATTCAAGTCTACATTTTTTTCTTCAATATCTTTCTTCTGTTCTAGAATCCAAATCACACATAGATGCTGTTTTCCAGGGGTTGTACACATTTTTAAATGCACTATTGTGTGATCCAAGGTAAGATACCCACTGATATTTGTATTCTCTTCTAATACATTTCTAACAAACATAGCTACTAAAAAATATTACACATTTTATAGTTTATATATTTTCAGCCTGAGTTTCAAATCACAATGAACACAATTTGTATTCTTATTTTTAGTAAGCAGAATTAACACTTACTCATGAATTGTAACTGCTAAATTGCTAATGATCTCACTAGAGATTTTTATTAAATAATACTCCTGTGGCCTATTAGATTAAATGAATAGATAATGTAGTTTCTAAAAATGTCTAATTTCTAGAAAGAGCAGTATATATAAAGGAAAACATTGTCTCAACATGTTTGGTGATCTCTGAATTTAATTACACTATCAATAGTCTATTGGAAAACATTTGCTTATATATTTGTAAAAGTAAAGCATTTCTACTTAAAATAGCAATGCTAAAATTGAGAGGTGGATGGATATCATTGAGGCAAAGGCATAGGAGAGGGATGAGAGAGATGGTAGGTCAAATTCTGTATGTTTATTCATTTAACACCATAGGTTATAGTGCTACATTAGATAATATAAGGCATCTCATTTCAGAAATTGGCTCAAGGTGGATTTAAATAATTTATAGTTTAATGAAATGTGAATCTAGAAACTCAATACCCTCAGCAAATGACCTAGGAACTCTATCAGCTTGCACTTTTCTCTTTTTACCCCAATACTAACTTCTGCTTCACACACATCCTTATTTTACCAGTCCTGAAGTTTGTTCTGTCCAGTGCATTTCATCTTACTGACCCAGAAAATCTTATCCCTTTCTCTAACTTATCTTAACATTCTTTTTCTCTATTGGCCCTTCCCTATAAAGTTCTAAGTGTATTCCAGCCACTTTCATCTTATAAAAATTATTCAAATCAAAACAAAAATCTGTCAGTCCAATATTTAAAAAGTAATATTTAAATAAAAACATGATTACTTTTGTTTATTCACTTAAAATATTGTGGTATGTATCGTGCATACAGAAAAATATTAAATATATGGAATACACATGAACAATTTAAAAAATAACATAAATGTGTATGTACCCATCACTCAGATTAAGAAATAAAACATTGAAGCAATGTAGAAGCCCTTTATGTGTGCCTTCCCAGTTGCATTCATCTTTCTCCCCACAAAGATAAACATTACTCTGACTTTTGTGTTAATCAGTGTCTTGTTTTATTTTATTTATTTGTTTGTTTGTTTATTTATTTATTTATTTATTTTTGAGACAGAGTCTCGCTTTGTTGCCCAGGCTAGAGTGAGTGCAGTGGCATCAGCCTAGCTCACAGCAACCTCAAACTCCTTGGCTCAAGCAATTCTCCTTCCTCAGCCTCCCGAGTAGCTGGGACTACAGGCATGTGCCACCATGCCCGGCTAATTTTTTCTATATATATATTAGTTGGCCAATTAATTTCTTTCTATTTCAAGTAAAGACGGGGGTCTCGCTCTTGCTCAGGCTGGTTTCGAACTCCTGACCTCAAGCAATCCGCCCGCCTTGGCCTCCCAGAGTGCTAGGATTACAGGCGTGAGCCACTGCATCCGGCCCAGTGTCTTGTTTTAATTTATAGATATAATGTCCATGTATGTATCCCTAAATAATAGATTCCTTAAAGAAAAAAAAGGATAAGAAAACTGAGTAGCAAAGACCAATCTTCCTGGGCAAGCAAAAGGGCGGTGCTGCCAATATCACACAAAGGCTTTCAGGAGAAAGTAAACCGATTAGAGTCAACGTGTCATGATCTGGCTTCACGTTCCTTGAGAGTTTTTCTTTTAGGGAAGTCAGTGGGCAAGAGCCTCAGGGATTCCCACAAAGCGCCGGACTCACACTAGTTTGAGCACCTGGACTAGATATTAGACACCTGGCAAAAATAGGAGCAGAGAGAATGGACAGCTCTGTGTTTTCTGCTTCTAACTCCATCATAGCTACTTCCAGGTTTCAGGACTAAGTCAACGCAGAAATCTGTGGGGTGAAGCAGCAGAGCACTGAGGGAAAATAGGAACTTTATGAGCTAAGTACGGAAAAGAATCGGAGCGTGGCTCGTGGGGGGATTCTGTCCTCAGCTCAAAAGAAAACAAAGGACAACAGGGATCTTGAAGATGACAGCACTCGGTTTGTGCCTTCAAGTGCCTGCTACATCTGAACTCTGGTTGCCTTCTATACCTCATCCTCAGCTGCCGTTCTGGGATCTACCTTCAGCGTTCTCTTGGAGATTGCGTGCGTGCGTGCGTGCGTGCGTGTGCGTGTGTGTGTGTCCCTCCCAGTTCTATTTCCTGGTTTTCATATCCCACAGTTTGTCTTTATTGGTTCATCAATGAGCGGTTTCTGCAGCACAAGGCATTGTACCTGTGAAAATTATACAGTTGCCTAGCAGCTTGGAGGGGAGGATGGGGCCTTTTGACCCCAATCCTCTTATTTTAGCTGCTATTCTACTACCCTCCCCTCCCTGCCTCATTTATCACCAGTTCCAGAGGTATTTTGGCGTTATCAATTCCCACGTTTTTTGAGGTCTCTGTGGCATAAATCAGGTCAGTCCTCAGTTTTTCCCAAGGTCAGTTTGGGTCTTGTTGTTATCAGTTTTATAAATCAGTTGCCTTTTGTTCTACTGCTTTCCAACTTACAAAAGTTTCTTTTTTGTAAAAGCTCAAAACCTCTTGCCTCCTCTTTGCTCTCCCTGTCTGTCCACACTCCTCTAATTGTAGTTTGAGTAGATTTCAGGAAGGGACAAAATTGAATGCACATGTGCAGATATATTAATTCACTATTTATGGGTTAGCAGGACTGAAAAGAAGTGATAAAAACTAATAGTGACATTTTCTAAGGATCTGTACTAAAACCAGTCACACTGAACATTAAAAAAAGTTTCAAAGAGTAAAGTTTGTAAAGTCCTTAAAACTCTCTCTAATAATTAAATGCAAGTTAGAGAGCTATACTTCAGGAAAACTTTACTTAGTGAAGGGGCAAAAAGTGACACACTGTCCCTCCCTGGCCTCTGGGCTCCTTGGGACGGAATAAAGGGGCAACCCTGGGACTGCACGTGCTCCTGCTGGTGTATTTCCTCAACACTACTGGCGTCACCACCACCTGTCCCCAACTCCCAGACTCCTTCCTTGGTGTGCTGTGGAGTTCAAGATCAGATAACAAAAGCCCCCACAGCCCAAGTTCTCTGTGTTTTTTTCTGAAAATTCTCTAAAGTCTCTCTTCACCTTGCTGTATAACTGAAACCCGGCTTTCCCCTGAGGACACTGCTTTCCCTGCAGCCCTCTCAAGTGGGGACTGTATTCTCTCCCACGCTGTCACATCACTTGGTCTAGCTTTACTCTCAGAAGCTCCCTTTGGTCCTGGGTTTCTGGTATTCATGCCCTGTGCGGTCACCTCGCTCTGTGGATCAGAGTTGTCTGGCCCCAGTAGAATGCAGTGTGAGTGACAGTGTGTGACTTCCAAGGTTAGGTCATAAAAGGCATTGTAGCTTTCGCCTTGGTGTCCTGGATCACGGGTTCTGAGGAAAGCCACTGCCCCGCCATGAGGACTCAAGCAGCCCTGTGGGGAAGCCCATGTGGAGAGGAACTGAGCCCTCAAACCAACAGCCAGCAGCACCAGGTTGCCAGCCCCGTAAGTAAGACACCTTGAAAGTGGATCCTCCAGCCTCAGTCAGGCCTTGTGGTGACTGGAGCCCTACATGACTACTGACGGCCACCTCATGAGAGACTGCGAACTAGGACTGCCCATTCGGGCTGCTCCAAATTCCTGGCCCACAGAATCTGTGAAAAATAATGAATGATTATTGTTGTTCTGGGTGATTTGTCATGCAGGTACAGTAACCGGAGCACCAATGGGTCCAGAGAAAAAGTGATTGCCTTCCTTTCTTCTCACTGTTACTTCCAGACTCTTCCTCACTCTTCCCTAACACCCTAGCTTTGAATTTCATGTCAGAAAATTATGCCACCAACTTCCTTTCTTTATTACAGTCATCTGTCAACTCTTAATTCATGTTCTTCTTTTATAATATTGAAGATTTTTACTCCTTGCTCAAGTCGCTTTCTTCTACACTACCCTTTTTATCCCCCCTTAGGCCATCTTACCCTCAGATACACTACTCTTTTTATACTTGGTGATTTCAGTAGCCACCAAGATTATACTTTCAGTCGCTGGCTTCTTAGCTCCCTGACCTCTGCCCCAACAATCTTAACCTCCACTCTACTCAGCCACTCGCTCTCAGGCTCACATCAGAGAACTTATTGTCATAACTGCAACTTGTCCATAACCTCACTTTCAAGCACCATTTCTGTCTTTCTAACTCATCACCTCTGTTTATTACCTGCAATACTTCAACCCCAACTAGATTTACAAACTTTTAATCCTAACACTTTTCATTGTTCTTCATACTCTTATAACCTTATTTTGCTTCTTACCTGGCTTGGATTTTAGGCACAATGATTATTGCTTCATACCTGAATACATATTCATCTCCCTTGCTTCTCTTTGCCATAGCTTACTCACCTGGTAACAATCAACCATAAATAAATACAACTCTGTCCATTCTGTGCTCGCGCTTGTGCAACAGCAAAAACATAATTTGTTTCTGAAACATTTGAGAGTGAGTTACTCCTAAATTCATCCGTGTATACAGTCATGTGTCACTTAATGTGTCATCAGACAATTTTGTTATTTTGTTTTTGAAACAGAATCTCGCTCTGTTTCCCAGGCTAGAGTGCTGTGGTGTCAGCCTAGCTAACAGCAGCCTCAAACTCTTGGGCTCAAGCAATCCTCCTGCCTCAGCCTCCCAAGTAGCTGGGACTACAGACATGCGCCACCATGTCCAGCTAATTTTTTCTGTACAATTTTAGTTGGTCAGCTAATGTTTTTTTTATTTTTCGTAGAGATGGGGTCTCGCTGTTGCTCAGGCTGGTCTTGAATTCCTGAGCTCAAATGATCTTCTGGCCTCGGCCTCCCAGAGTGCTACCGCACCCGGCCAGTAATTTTGTTCTTGTGCCAACATCATAGAGTATACTTACAAGAACTTAGACAGTATAGCCCACTACACACCTAGGTTATATGGTATCGTCTATTGCTCCTATGCTATAAATCTGTGTAGCATGTTACTGTGCTGAATACTGTGGAGAATTATAACACAATGAGAAGTATTTGTGTATCTAAACATAGAAAAGGTACAGTAAAAATACAGTATTATGATTTCATGGGGCCACGTTCATATATGTGGTTCCTCATTGACCAGAATGTCATTATGTGGTATATGACTATATTTTCTAAAACAAGAACATTCTTAGACCTAACCATAATTATCAAAACCAAGAAATTAACATTGAATAAATACAATAATCAAGCTATACGTTATCCAAAGTTTTCCAGTTGTCTCAATGATCTCTTTTTGAGCCAAAAAAAAATTTTTTTTTCTTTTTCAGGATCCAATCCAAGATCACACATTGCATTTAGTTGCCATATGTCCTTAGTCTTCTTTAATATGAAGCAATACTGCAGTCTTTCTTTGTCTTTAATAAACTTGACACTTTTGAAGAGTTCGAGTCAATTATTTTCTATTATGTCTCTCAGTTTGAATTTGTCTGATGTTTCCTCATGATTGGATTCAGAGTATGCATTTTTGGCACGAAATGTAGTTTTGCACCTGCTTTTATTATTTGACAATATTTCTTATAGATCTTTTTATATCAGTACATAAAGAGTTTCTGCATTCTTCTTTTGGCCATTATTTCTTCAAATATTCTTTCTGTTCCTCTCTCTCCTCTCCTTCTAGAGCTCGCATTATGTGGGATAGTGTCCCACAGATTTCTTAGGTTCTGTTCATTTTTCACTATTTTTTTCTTTCTGCTCCTCAGACTGTATAATCTCATTGGCTCATCTTCAAGTTTAATGATTCTTTCTTTTGCCTGCTCAAATCTATTTGAATTCCTCTAGTGAATTATTCATTTCAATTATTGTACTTTTTAACTCTAGAATTTCTGTATTTTTAAAAATAATTTCTGTCTTTTTATTGATATTCCCTATTTGGTGAGACATTATTCTCATGGTTTCTATTTTGTACACAATTCCTTTTAGCTCTTTGAGCATATATAAAGTAGATAATTTAAAGTTTTGTCTGTCCAATGTCCAGGCTTCATTAATGACTGTTTCTATTATTTTTTCCCTATATATGGACCATACTTTCTTGTTTCTTTACATACCTTGTGATTTTTTTGTTGACAACTGGACATTTTGAATACCTTAATGTGGCAACTCTGGAAATCAGATTGTCCCCATCCCTAGGTTTGTTGTTACTAACTTGTTCTAGTACTTACTGGTTGTTTGGTTAGTGATTTTTATAAACTATTTTTTTAATTATGGTGAAATATACACAAAAATTTACCATTTTACCCATTTTAAATGTACAGTTCAGTCGCATTTAGTATATTTATATTGCTGTCCAACAGTCACATCTCCAGAACTGAAATTCTGAACCCGCTAAACAATAACACCCCATTCTGTCCTTCCTGTTGCCCCTTGAAACCAACATTCTACTTTCTTTCTCTACGAATTTGACTACTCTAGATACCTAATACAAGTTGAACTAATTTTGCAAAGTTTGTATTCTTTTTCAAGTGTGGCCACAGAAGTTTCTGTACTATTAGGTTAGAAAAAAAGAAGGAAGGCTGGGCACAGTGTCTCACTTTGTAATCCTAGCACTTTGGGAGGCCTAGGTGGGAGGATTGCTTGAGCTCAGGAGTTTGAGACCAGCCTGAGCAAGAGTGAGACCATGTCTCTACAAAAAATAGAAATATTAGCCAGGCATGGTGGTGTGCACCTGTAGTCCCAGCTACTTGGGAGGCTGAGGCAGTAGGATCACTTGAGCCCAGGAGTTTGAGGTTGCTGTGAGCTAGGCTGACGATGCCATGGCACTCTAGCCCAGGCAAGAGAGTGAGACTCTGTCTCAAAAAAAAAAGGGAAATAAAATAAATAAATAAATAAATAAAGAGTGATCTTCCAGTCTTTGCAGATGGTCTCTGTGTGTTGGGCATGCCTTTAATACTCAGCCAGGCAGTTTGTAACTCTGCCTTAGCCTTCCTTCCTGCATGAACTGTGCAGAAAATCAGCCAGAGGTGAGAGTTTGGGGCATTCTTACGTCTTTTCTCAACATGTTCCAAGGTCTGGACATGAGTGTGGCCTTCTGGATTCCCAGGAATTTGTGGGAGGTTTTCAAAGCCCTTATTTTCCAAAGAATCAGCTTTTCAGACTGTCCGTTATTTGCCTTAACTCTTATCCCTTGTCCCAAGTGGCAGTGGCTAATCCATTTGCCTTCAGATGTTTTCAACAAAATGTCTCTCCCTTACCTCAAGGTAGTCGTCCCAGCCCTGAGAAAGTTCTGAGTTAGGTGAAATAAAGGCGAGTTCGTCCTTGAGCCTTCAGTCGCCAAACAGGTCAAAGCAAACAGCCACGATTCTTTGAGAATAAAGTCTGTACTGCTCCTTCAGATACTGGGAACCAGTATTAGGAATGTGGGCTATTGTGGAGTGGGGGATGGGACCAGGGTAAATTAGAATAAAATATCACAAAGCTCTTTTACTGAGACACAGCTGTTTTTTCTTAACTGTTCCTTATTGTTGTAGGGTTTTGGTTGGATTCTAAAATTCCAAATAAATTGGTTCTGACAGTTCTTGACAGCTTATGTGTTGTTTTTGTGGAAATACAGGCTTTTGGAGTTCCTTTCTCTGCCATTTTTGTTGATGTAATTCCTTCTTATTCTTTATTAAACTGCATAGAATTCCAAATTATGATGGATGGAGGTACATAATTTACTTAACTAGTCCCCCATTGATGATGATTTGTTTCCAACTTTTACTAATACAAACTATTCTTCAATGAATAACTTTGCACATTATTTTGCATGTGTGCAATTAAATCTATAGGAAAAATCCCAGAAGTTGGTATTGCTGCAAGAATGTATGCATTTTAAATTTTTATAGCTATTGTCAAATTTTCTGTATCATTTTACACTCCCATCATGAGAGTTCCTGTATCCTCACAGTCTTGTCAACAGAATGCATTATTAAACTTCTGTACTTTTGTCAACCTAATAGGGGAAAAATAGTATGTTAGTGTGGTTTTTTTTTTTTTTTGACAGAGTCTCACTGTGTTGCCCAGGCTAGAGTGCCATCACGTCAGCCTAGCTCACAGCAACCTCAAACTCCTGGGCTCAAGCAATCCTCCTGTCTCAGCCTCCAGAGTAGCTGGGACTACAGACATGTGCCACCATGCCCAGCTAATTTTTTTCTCTATATAGTTTTAGTTGGCCAATTAATTTCTTTCTATTTTTAGTAGAGACAGGGTCTCGATCTTGCTCGGGCTGGTTTCGAACTCCTGACCTTGAGTGATCTGCCCACCTTGGCCTCCCAGAGTGGTTAGTGTGGTTTTAATTTCTATTTTATTCTGAGTGAAATTGAGAATTTTTAATATTTTAAAAGACACATTTTATTTCCATTTATTTGAACTTTCTGACATACATTTTATCAAGGTCTTTTTTACTAGGTCTTACAAAAAGACCTTTACCAAGATCTTTTTACTAGACCTTGGTTTTTTTCCATATTGATTTCTAGGAGCTTTTAATATGAGTGCAACCTCACTTTAAATACATGATCATTAATCTCAATTAGGTATTTGTGTTGCCTACCAATCCTACTCTTTCCCTTATACACTAGTCAGTTCATTTTCTTATGCTCCTAATTATTTCATAATTTCTCCTTCCTCTTAAAATTTCCAACAACTTTTCCTCTATTTTCACTTTCTTTCTTTAAGTTTTCTATAGTTTTTATAATTAAATTAAATAATTATATTTATATATAATATAAATCATATTTAATTTAATTATAATTAAATTAAAATTTTTGTGTGTGTGTGAGACAGTGTCTCGTTCTGTCACCCAGGCTGGAGTGCAGTGGCCTCATCATACTACAACCTCAAATTTGTGGGCTCAAGCAATCCTCCCATCTCAGCCTCCCAAGTAGCTGAAACTACAGGCTCATACCATCATGCTTGGCTAAGTTTTCTGTTTTTTGTAGAGACAGGGTCTTGCACTTGCTCAGGCTGGTCTCCAACTCCTGCCCTTAAGTGATCCCAAAAATGCATTTTAGCCAAAGACCATTAGAAACAACACATATAGTTGACCAACATTGGATTTTTTGACTTATTGCAATGAGAGTAAAAGCACACCATGGAGGACCATGAGGACATTTCAGTGAAAGGGTGTTAGAAAGGATATACTAAAGGATTTGGATTGTGTTTTGTGATTTTGCGGGGACAATTCAAGAAGCGAAGGTTTGTCCTGGATTAGATGTTGTCAAGAAGCTGTGGCAATTCTATGATTTGGAAATATTAATAAATCTCATCTAGAAGGTAAGAGGAATAAAATGACACTAAAGCTGTGATTGGGAAAGAAGCAGCCGTCATCTTAGCCAACCAACATCGGGAGATATTTAGTCATTTTTGTGGTTTCAGTGATCACCACGTTTTTGTCTGTGTTTAGACACGATTACACAATGGCCTTAGTTTTGTTTTGCTTTAACATGATCACAGAATGGCCATTTATAATACTGGTGTTCTGTGAAATTTTTTTTATGGGGAACACAGTTTATGCAAAGTTTCACAGGATGAGGGTAAAAACCTGTCTTTTATTGATTATCTTATAAGGTAATTTGTCTTTTAATATGCAATATAAATTTTGAGAATATACCGAATATCTCACTTTTTGTGGAACTGGATTCTTTCCCCTCTCCTCAACTTTATGTGAAGATTTTCAAACATACAGAAACAGTAGAAGAATCACTGAAAGTGTTGAGAAATTTGAAAACAAGTTGCAGACATTATGATACTTGATCTTTGCTATACCCCAAATACTTCAGTATGAGTTTTCTACTAACAAAGACACTTTCCAATACAACCACAAATTATTAATTTTTCGTAAACGAATATCCATAAATTTATCCATGAATCATTAATTATTCCGTAACACACACTGTAATAAACACTTTACATTGAATCTTTCCCAGCTGTTCTAGAATGTCTTTTTTACAGATCTTTTTTTTTGAGAATCAAGGAAGGATCCGAAATACTCAGCGGTCTTTTATCAACTTCAATCCCTTATTTGAAGGAACGAGACTTTCCCACGCAATTCGCTTTATTGCCCACTGAGGCACAGGCGTGCCATTTCACGGCAGGCACGGGAGTTTGAGGTTGGGAAGTAGGTGAGGCTCTTTCGGACCCCTAGCGAAGAGTAGCCTCCTCCGGGCTAAGAAATCAACAGCCATCCTTCGGAGTTCGCCAAAGACAGGGGTCCTCAGCTGCCGCCAGAGGGCGCAAGGCGCGCGGCGGGACCCTAGGCGGTACTCGCAGGGCCGGCGGACCAGGCGGCGGGGCCGGGAGCCGGGAGCGCGCGCGCCGGGCCGCCCCCTGCCCGCGGTGGGGGGCGCGG